>NDGM010787993.1:0-17388 GCA_002564305.1 Octomys mimax
AAGTGGCTGCTTCCACAAAGCTGTCAGCCTCAGGTTGCTGTAGTTCGAGGCCCACAACCCTCCCGCCAGTCAAAAGTGCCCTGAAGGCCTGCGGGGAGCTAAAAAAAAAAGAAAAAAAAAAAAAAAAAGTGCTCATTTCTTTGGACTAAGGCCCTGCACTGGACCCCCACGGATCACTCTAAAGTTCACTTCACCGACCTGAAACTAAGACGTTTATCTGAATTTTGGGGGAAATCAGGATTATAGACAATTGCCAAATCTCCCAAACTGGCCAGTTGCAATGTGTAAACGATGAAGGTGTCTCTACCTTCTCTTTTCTCCAAAAACACAAGTAAAGTGACCTGATGTTACTAACGAGTTATTTTTCCTACTGTTCTCTCTCCCTGCCCTCTTCTTACAAAGAAAGTGACTTTGAAGTGGCCTATCTCCTTTTTGTTTCTGCTTTCTTCAGATCTTTTCTGTCTGTAAACCCAATCTCTTCTATTCTGTTCACTGGAACAGGTATTGGGAATATTTTATGAAATGCAGTGTTGCCTGATTCCAGAATTGAAAAAAAAAAAAACCAAACGAATCAATTAAGATCATTAAATCAAGCCAGGTCTGTAATCCCAGCACGGCATAGTAAGTTTGAGATCAGCCTGGGTTATATAGTGAGTTCAAGGACAGCTTAAGCTGCATAGTAAAGCTAAATAGTAATTTTGAGCAGGGTACATATTTGGCTTTTTAAGAGGAAAGAGTTTTGGAGACAGATGGTGGTGTCAGTTGCATAACACTCCTGTATGACACAGTTAAAATCATCACTCTGGCAGGCTGAGGCAGGAGGATTGCAAGTTTGGGCCTAACTTGGGCAATTTAATGACTTAACAAAAATCCCGTCTCAAAAAATTAAAAAAAGACCTGAGGGTGTTGCTCGGTGTGGAGGCCCTAGGCTCATCCTCAATACCACACGTACATACAAAGGTTAAGATGATAAATATTCTGTTTCAATTTTCCCACCCCCAACAAAAGGAAAAGACCCAGAGATGAGGCCGAAAGGGAAGCTGGGGAATCAATGCATGTGGCCGCACCTTGAAGCATCTTGCTGGAAGACAAAGCGTTCAGTCTGTTCCTGCTGACTGCGAAGACGGAGGGGGCCCCTGAGAACAACCCTGACCTACCTCCAGCAAGAAGATGCGCATCTCAGTTCCAGCCCCACAAAAACCAATTCTGCTAGCGTGGGAGGAGCCTGGAAGTGGATTTTCTTGACACTACACAAAAGCCCAAAGTGGCCACCCTGAATTGAGCTGCTGGACTTCTGACCTTCAGGACTAACAGCAGATGGGAGTTAACTCAGTGCTATTTTATTTTAATTCATTTTATTAGCACAGTTTGCAATACGCAGTGATCGCATTTATTGTGGGGAGTTAGTTCATGTGCATAACACATCCTACTTCTTTTTTTACCCCCTACCCTTTCCCCTTCTTCCCTCCATCTTTCTTTCCCTTTCCCACTGGGAAAAGATCTCCCTACTTCCTATGATGGATTTTTAATTTTGCTCTTTATTTGTATTTGGGGTTTCTCACGTAAGAGAAACCATGGGCTAGTTAAGCTTTGCGTCTTGTTCTTTTCATTTAACATAATGGTGTTAAGGTGCGCAGCATGGGATGCTTCAAGAGAACATAGTCCCAAACAGTGTGTATGCTGTTCTGTGCTGTTGGTGGACATTGTCATTGCAGCAGTAGAAAACCATCACCACCTCTTTTTATTAACGTTGAAAACACTTATAGGCGTGTAAAAACATTAATCTAAATTATTGCTGATTTTTCGCCACATCGTGGCATTTTTCAGTACCGTACAGTACACGTATGTTGTTAAAATTATGTAGGCATACGAGTTTACAAAATGGTTAGGAACATTATAAGTGTTTTTAAAGGTACAGGAAAGGGTTATGAGAGTGTGGGGTTTATAAAGCCTTAAAATACATATAAATACTAAAATAAATATAACGTCACCACTTTGCTGATTTTCACTTATCGCGGGGGTGTCTGGAACGTGACCTCCGCTGTAAGTGAGGGAGCCCTGTAGTTTCCCTGATTTTATTACCAGAAGGTAAACTCCAGTTCCATTTTGGGCTCAACACTTAGATGCCACTGCATCACCCAGAAAGCAGGTTAAAACTGGGCATGCTGACGCACGCCTGTAATCCCAGCATTTAGGAGGCTGAGACAGGGGGGAATCACTGAGTTTGAGGTCATCCTGGGCTACCTGGTGAGTTCCCGGCCAGTCTGAGCTACACAGCGAGACCCTGTCTCAAAAAAAGAAATCCACAACCCACCCAATCAAAACAGAGGCCCTCAGAGCTTCAGATTCAATAGGTCTCTGCGGCCCCAAGCGAAGGTCCATCCTATGATAAGACTTCCCCTACCCCTTGGCTAGTGCAAAAAGGCGCTCGCTAGAGCGAAGGAAGCTGAACCCCGCCCCACGCACGAACCCTTCGCTCTCATTGGCCGGCAGTTAAGCCCATCCCTTGCGTGGTGGTGTGGTCGCTCCGCCTGCCGGGCCAGCCGCGCGCCTGCGCGGTGGATCCGGATACTCGCGGGTCGCTTGTAGTACCGGCGTTCGGATGGCGGAGCTTCAGGCTGAGTCGGAACCTCTTCTGGGCCGGGCCCTCGGGGGCCGCGGCCGCGACTCCCCGCCGTCGGGGTTGTCCGCTTTCAGTAGCATCCAAGTCGGTCCCGGTGAGCAGCCTGGGCTGGGGGAGGGTCCGGGCTGGCGAGGGTCCCGCCGGAATCCCCGCGGATCTGAGCGCAGGGAGCTGCGGTCCTGACCCGAGGTCGCGTCCTGCCCGCGTGGAGCCGGGCGAAGAGGACCTCGAGCAGCCCGGGGGATTTCCGCCCGACAGCACCCACACTTCTTTCGTGTGGCGGGAGAACCGGACTTTCTCCGTTCGCTTTAATGACTCCTAGCAAGGGCCGCTTTACACTTTTCTTGTTTCTTAGTGGAGGAACTGAGGCTGAGAGAGAGAGAGAGAAAGAGAGAGAGAGAGGTGTTTCTCTACCCAGGGCCACCTAAGTGGGAGTGACTTGTCAGCCCTGGTGGCATTCTTTTTTGCCCCCCCCCCCGGGGGGGGGTGGCAGGGAAGACTAGAGAGAGCAGCTTCCTCCCCTTACTCTTGCAGCTGCTAGCGGGCCTTCTCTTCCCAGCTCTTTCCTGCCCTTCCTGTTTATGGTCAGTGAGTTTGCTGAGTCCAGGGAGGGTGGAGTCTGTCTCCGGTTGACTCCAAGGAATTCGGTGCTCGGTCAGAGGTGGAAGGACTTTGCCTCATTTTACAGAAGAAGACCCTGAGGTTTGGAGAGACTAGGAGTTGAGCCCAAGATCACAACCCCGGCTTCTGGTGTGGCCACTGCTAGTACTGCGCTGAGTTCATGCTTGCCACTTCCCTCTCTGGACCTCACTTTTTTTCTCTATCCCAGAAACAACTGGATCAGGACAGTGACCTGATCTGACCCATCTGTGGGGCACGGTGGGGTCCCTGATAGACAATCTGTAGGCTACCAACCCCAGGGAGGTATTTCACTTGATTCCTGGGTCCAGACCCCTTGTGGCCTGGGCTAAGTCTTCTTGCAGGCCTCAAGAGGTCAAGACAAGGGATAGAACTATGGTTCTGGGGCACAGGCTTTGTATCTGAAGGCCTGGGTGCCTTCTGGGGCTGGTACTCCGGGCTGTGTGACCTTGGCAGGTTGCTGGACCTATCTAAGCATCAGTGAAAGTGACGCAGTAACAGGCTCTGGCAGAGGTGTGTTATGAGGCTTCAGAGGTTATTGGGTCAGCGTAAGAATGCCATGGCGCTTGCAGGTCCCAGCAGAATGGGCATCTGGCAGGTGCCACCTGGTCTGTTGAGACAGGAGCCAGTGTGGGCAGTGTGAGTGGTAAGAGGGGCTCTCTAGGAGGATTTGTGTCATGGCCTTGGCAAGGGCTGGTGAGAGCATGGACAGGATGCCCTGTGTTCGCATCTCCTTGGCTAGGCTTGGAGGATGGGAGTGGCTCTTTCAGCTTCTGCGCCTGTACATTTGTTTCTGAGATGGACCCTGTGTTCTGTGGTTGGACTCCAGAAGGAGGGTGCTACTGCTTCAGGTGTCTGAAGGCCCCAGGTGACCCTCCTGACTCTGCCCCAAGAATGAGAGGGTTTTTTCTTTCTGGATCCAAGAATCATTCTTTTGTCTGTGAAGGAGTCCACAAGGCAAGGATGGCAGGACTGTAAAAACATTCAGAGGCTGTAGCAACACTGATAAAGGGCTTCCTTGGAAAGCACTGTGGCTCAGTAACCCGTCTAGTGCATAAGTCCCGCTGGGAAGGGTCTGTGTGGAATTGAGACACAGAGAGATTAGGGGTTCCCTTAGGGTCACACAGAACAGGTCAGGGCCCCACACAGATTTTGCAGGGAGGAACCTAGAGTAAGAGGGGGAAGTAGTTTAGACCGAGATGTTGGGGAGCAGAGGCTGAGGGAAGGAGATGGCCCCCACATGCTTTATTCTGACCTGGTGAGTCTGGCACAACCCCCAACCTGGAGGTGTGGTGGGGAGAGGATCAGTGATTTCAGCCCAGCGTGAGGATCTCGGGGCAGGGTGAGTTCCCCATAGGGAGTGCCCGAATCTACAGGTTGGGGGGCAGTGTTTTTGGTCCTGGGCAAAAACTTGAAGGATTTGGAGAGTGTGGCCCTAGTGGGGCCAAGTTCAGAACAAGTGATATGAGGGTGGTGGGAAGGGGGAAGCAGTAGAGGCGGAGTGCATGGGGGGTTTCTTTTTCTCTTTTTAAAATTTTATGTATTTGGTATAGGGTCTCACTATGCAGTTTGGATTCATAGTGATCCTCCTGTTTCAGCCCCCCCAGTGCTGGGATTACAGGTGTGTGCCACCATGGCTAGTTGGTGCACCCAGCGCAGGGCCACTATTGCGTGTGATACCAAGGATCGAACCCTGGTCCTTGCACTTGCCTAGGCAGGCACTTAGACTGCTGAGCGGGCTCCATGGCTTTTTTTTTCCTCTTTCTGAGCTGTCTTCTCTGCCCGTAGGTGCCATGGCCAGGCAGGACCTTTGCATCAACCAGGCTGTGGTCTTCATTGAAGATGCTGTTCAGGTGGGTGGGACTGGGTGGTGGCCGCTCTGCTGACTGTCTCCCAGCCTTTATCACTTACTGTCCTGGGCAGAGAGCTCAGCTGCTGGCCTGTGGGTCTGGATAACTGTGATGGGGGTGGGGTCAGGGCTAACACGCTGAAGGAAGCAGTCTTCTTTTGTGAGGGGGATGCTGAGAATTGAACTCAGGACCTCTCACTTGCCAGGCAGGTGCTGGGCTGCTGAGCTATATCTCTGGCCCCTGATGCTGTCTTCTGAGTACTAGAATCATTGCATTGTTGATTTAGTCTATCCTGTGGCCTGTGCTGGGTCCTAGGAATAACACAGTTGTGCTGGGGGTGAGGGGGCGACCCTTGCATGGAAAAGAGAGTCTCACAGAAGCACAGCTATGTTGCCTATAGACACTGCCAAGCATTCCTGCAGTGTTCCTGCTGGGCCCCATGTCTGGCTTTTGGGGAGCACTTGGTCTGTTGGGTAAAGGACATACTGTGTGATGGGCTCAGCCTGCAGGGTTGTGGGGTGGGGCGTGTCTTGTCCACTTGTTGACACTGACCCTGCCATCTATGGTCCATCTTCCCGATGGGGCCCATCTCTGTGGGAGATGGTGCCCACCCAGTGTGGGAACAGGTCAGGGTGTAGGCATGTGCAGCACCAGGGAGAGCCTGTTCATGCTCCTCCGTGTGATTCTTTGCTTCTAGTACCGCTCCATCTACCACCGCATGGATGCCCGCTCCATGTGGCTTTACCGATGGTATTACTCGAACCTGTGCCAACGGTGAGAATGCACATTGTGGAACTTGGGCTTGCCCCTGGCCTGCTTGGTGGTGGGGAGGATGGCCTGGGAGGACTACCCCTGTCCAGGTGGGCTCCACCTAGTGATGCCCAGCCTGTGAGCACAGCCTGTGGTTAGGGGCTCCTTACCCTTCGAGCCTTCTCAGAGCATTGGGTCAGCCCCGGGCCTGTGAGTCTGGGTAGATGAGAATCACCTGGGCAGACTGTAGTGCCCTGTATGTGTTCACTTGCCGGTTGGTGTCCCTATCCTAGAGGGTAGCTGTTTCTTGCCCTTTGACCAGGTTTGTTTTCTTTCCAGGACTCTGAGCTTTACTATCTTTTTGATCCTGTTTTTGGCTTTTATTGAGACCCCATCCTCACTCACAAGGACTGCAGATGTGCGCTACCGCTCCCCACCCTGGGAGCCACCCTGTGGCCTGACGGAGGCCGTGGAGCTGCTCTGCCTGCTGGTCTTTGTGGCTGACGTCTCTGTGAAGGTGAGGCAGGCGGTGGGTGGTGCCTGAACCTGGGGGCCAGGCGCTACCCGTATGGCTGCAGCTACCTCAGCCTTTCCGTCGCAGACTGTTTCTCGCCTAGTTCATTTCTCTTGTTTCTGTCCCTTGGTCCTCTGGCAGAGATTGGGTTCTTGGGTACATCTGGGTGCAGGAGCAAGGATGCTGGCTGTTCTCCCCCCAGGGTGGGAGCAGGGGCTGGCTGAGCTGCTGGGGCTGGGTGGCCTGGAGGGTCTCTGGGGCCGGCGAGGGACTAGCTTTTATGAGGGGAGATCCCCCAGCTGCATGAGAGGACCCATGGGCTTTCCTCCTGGCCTACCCTGCCATCCTCAAAGAGGAGAGGAGTCAGGTGTGAGGCAGAAGGGGCTCTCTTGCCTAGACAGCAACTCAGGGGCATCTGACTCTAACTGCTGTCTGTGACTGGATCCTGCCAGGAGCTGGGTGTGGGGCTTGTCAGCTCGTAGGAGCTGTGGGCTGCATCACTGTGGGGCGTTGGTGACTTCGCAGTGGAGTGCAGAGGGGCTGGGTCTTTCTGGGACTGCACAGTCTGTTTTTGTTAGTGATTCTAACACCGTAGACCTCAGGGGCATCTGTGTCCAGTGTTAGGTGGCGCCATCAGTGGTGGCCCTGAACTCTTCCACCTGGGCTGTGGGCTCGTGTGGCTTCTAGATCCCCGAAGTCTGTAGTGTGGGCAGGGTACTTGTATGCTGCTGGGCCCTGGCAGGTGCACATGTGTGTGTGCACACACGCATGTGCATGTGTATGAGAGAGAGAGATTGTAGGCCGAGGCAGTTTCTCGGTTTTCCCTACTTTAGCTCATACTGGGCTAGCAGGTGTGTGGGTTTTGAAACTGGAACTGAAACTGGTGAGTTGTCATTAGTGTTTGCTGAATGATCAGTGTGTTTAAGGATTGTTGTGGGAGAGCGCATGCCTTTAGGCGCAGGCTGTGACCTTTGGGGGCTGTCCTAATGGTAGGAAGTGGTTAGGAGAAGGAGGAATAGAGAGAAGCTGCTTTCCCCGCCACCTTCCTGGAGTGGCGGGAGCACCTTCTCCTTTCGGGAGCGCTGCCTCCTGTCCTCATCCATGGAACGCCTGTGCTTCCCTCTGATATTGTACGTGCTGGTGGCTAGCATAGGCTGAGCCAGTGGTGGAAGTCCTGCCACTGATAAGGAAACAGACCAGAGCAGCTGAGTATCTGCCTGAGGCTTCAGGGCATCCTCATGGCCTCTGGCCGCTGCTCAGCATCCTGCTGCCTGATGGTCGCAGAGACCCCACTGTGGGGAGACTGTCCCCTCTAGGTCTTCTCGTGGGCACTGAGGCCTCCTGCCTGGCCCAGGCCTGGCTCTGAGTGTGCTGTCTCTCTTGTTCCCATGTCCTGCAGGGTTACCTGGTTGGATGGTCGCAGTTCCAGAAGAACCTCTGGCTGCTGGCCTACCTCACGGTGCTAGCCGTGTCCCTGGTGGACTGGGCTGTGTCCCTGAGTCTCCTTTGTCAGGAGGTAGGTGGCAAGGTGATGTTGTGGGATGTGGAGTGTGGGTGTAGCTACTGAGGCCAGCGGGCAGCGGGGGTCCTGAGCCTGCAGCCATGACTGCCAGCTGCCCAGTTGTGCCTGTGTCCTGTAGCCCTTTGGGCTCCTCTTGTCTGACAGCCCTGGTCCCATCACCCAGAGGGAGCACATAGACCTGGAGAAGGCATGAGGTTTCCCCGAGGTGGCCTGCTGGCAAGAATAGGAGTGGGTAACAAGTCCCAGGGCTGCTCAGGCTGCTGGCTCAGTTCATCTGGCGTCTAAATTCATCCAGGCTGGGTCCCCCATGCCAGTGCCACCCAGGACCTTACCATGCCCATATCACATGCCCAGACAATTGGGGCCTGGCAGTGAGGAGACCCCCCCCCTCCCTATTCACCTGGGTCCTGGGGGAACACAAAACTCCAGAGAGAAGCCAGTGTAACCCAGAGAGAAGGGACAGAAGTGGGGTTAGGGGGATCTGGAAGTACAGGGGAGGCTGCAGAGCTGGGCTCTGCCCTTTGATCTTTGGGTAGGATGCTGCCTGGTGGTGCAGGAGAGTGAGGCAAGGAGTGAGGACCCTGGGAGCAGCTACTGAGGAACAGATGTGAGTGGCAGGTCGCTACCCCAGCATCCTGCTCTCCCTGATAAGTGCAACGTTCTTCCCTATGCAGGAAGAGGCCCCTAGGTCCTCCCAGTGGTAGAGCCCTAACAGCCCTATTTCCTGGTGACAGTCACAGTTTTGTCACATTGGCCAGCAAATGTCCCATAACTCACAGGTTAACTGGCACCCCTAGCCTCCCCACCAGGGTACGTATGTGAAAGGCGGCGGCACAGAGGTTCATTAGTGTACATGGATACACATCCACCTGTCAGGCCAGGAGGGAACCTCGTGCAGCTGCAGAAGTGGCCCTGGTTTGCACTGCCTAAGTGACATTCCCTCTTGCTGCTCTTCCTTCCCAAGGGCCACTGCCTTTCTTGGGGGATGGCCGAAGGTCTTCTAATGCTTTTCCTAATGGATGCTGGGATACTTAGAATGCCAGTGGACTGGGTAGCAGTGCCCTTGTCTGTCCTCACTCATGGGATCATCCACCCTGAAGGACTAGTGTGTGTCCTGGGTGGATGCAGCCTCTGTCTCTTGGGTATGGATACTTCCTGACCAGCAGTGCCAGGAGTGGTGGGATGGGGAGTGGAAATGTGGTCACCCTGTTTCTTGGGACCCCTGAATCTTACTGGGGGAGAACCAGTCCCTCAGAGCCTGTGCTGTGCCCTGGAAGCCCCAGGCTGGTGTCTGGCATCTGCTAAAGCTCTGGACCTTTCTGGCAGGCTGGTTCTCCTGTGTCTTAGTTACTTGTTGCTGAGACACAAATCCCCAACACCCAAAGTTAAGGTGAGGGAAGGTTTATTTAGTTCACAGTTTGCAGAGGCTTCAGTCCTTAATGAGCTGGGCCCAAGCAGAGTGGCTTGGCAGAGGGGCTTCCAGAGGAGAACCAGTTCATGGCAGGCAGAGGGAGCAAAGCAGCAAGGGACCTTCACAGTGTCTTTCTGCACCTTTTATTTGATCTAGACTACTTAGGGCTACTTATTTTATGTAGACTGCTACACCCTGAGTCCCAGTGCCTTTGAGTCTAGCATTGCACTGTGAATCAGTCCCAGGGTTACACACTCTAGATCCAAACACCTCTGAAAAGGTCCCACCTATGACCAGAGGAGGCTTTGGGGGACACCTAGACACAAGCCATAACATCCTGAATGACCTCAGCAGTGGGTGCCGCACTAGGAGGTGGGGTGCCCCACTAGGTGGTGGGTGACCTCCACGGAGTCATTCCCCAGGTCCTTGGTTGCATGCCGGTGTCCAGGTGTCATGTGAGGTTTGGTGCTGGGCTCTGCGTCAGGCAGGGTGGATGTGGTGCTGGCCTTAGGCAGCTGCTCTGTCTTGTACTGGCGACACCATGTGGCAGAGGGAGGAGGCTCAGCTGCCCAGAGAACATGCTGTCTTGCCGCTGATGGCCCTGGTGAGCATTCCAGGAGGCAGGAGCTCTGGTTGCCCCGAGCCCTTTTGGAGGAACCTGTCCAGTTGTGTCCTTCTGGGCCTCCTGTCCCCAGTGTTATAGTTCTGCCCTTGCCATGGCCCTGTCCACCCTCCGGGGAGGTGTTTTCTTTCTCAGTCCATGGGGGCTGTTGGTCCATCCTGCACAGAGCTTTCCTCTTAGCCCTGGATCTGGAGAACCAGGAGTGAGGCCCTGATGCCACCCCAGGTCCATTGCTGGCTGAGTTGGCCGTCCTCAGCACATCTGCAGCCTGTGTGGCCAGCTGCTCAGGGGCAGAGCTCCCACTGACACCGGGTGGCTCATGAGGAGGACCAGGCGCTCCTATGTACTTGGACCTTCCTGTGCACCTGTGCTGCCTGATTCCGCCTGGTGGAGCACCGTTGCCTTCAGGCCCGGGAGCCACAGACAGACCTTGGCTTTTCTTTTAGTGTGGCTGTTTGGGTGTGGCTTTTCTCCAAGCACTGGGGTCCCGGGGCTTGCCAGTGCTTACCTGATCCAGCAGCCAGTTTGGGGGACGAGTCACCTGGACATGCTATAGTGTCTTCCTGGCCCTCTACGTGTGGTGCTCATAGTCTGATTCCAGAGTGGGTGCTGGTCTGTGGGTGGGTAGCCAGGCTGGCCTGGCCTTCAGCCTCTGCTTGCCCTGGTCTACTGAACGCTGGGAGCAGACCCACCCCACCACGGGCAGTGTGTGAGGACTCCGGGGAAGCCGGGGTGCTGCCTCCTACGGGGCCAGAGCCCTGAGCAGTTAGTTGTGGTCATCACCACTTCCTTTACCTGTCTTATTCCCACGCCATGTGCTGGGTCTTCTGAGGATGACAAGTGCAGCTCAGGGAGGGGCCATGTGCCTGCTGCATGAACTGCTGGCAGGAAGGAGGCAGGCAGAACCTTTGTCCCAGGGACTCCTGGAATGAAGGAGAGACCCTGGCACACCAGGAGTGCCAGACTCTATTATTTCACATGTGGTGGGATGGAGCCAGGGCTGTGAGAGCGAGAAGGAAAGGCCATCCATGACCTGCCAGCTGAAGTGGCCAGTGTGGGCTGTGACCAGCAGGGCCTGCTTCTGTCCCTAGGGTCCCAGGCTCACTTGCCCTGTGTGCTGGCTGGCAGGTATGGAGCAGTGTGGTGTGCAGGCACAGTTTTGAGCCTGGCTACTTTGTATCTGTTGTAGCCACTGCGCCTGCGCCGCCTCCTGCGCCCCTTCTTCCTGCTGCAGAACTCCTCCATGATGAAGAAGACCTTAAAGTGCATCCGGTGGTCTCTGCCAGACATGGCCAGGTAGGTTTCAGACCCACCTGAGCTAGATAGAGCTCAGCCCAAGGGGCCCAGATAAGGACGACCTAGATGGTCTTGCCAGATGCAGCCTGTGAGGCCCATGAATACTTCCAACGCAGCACCCTGCAGAGGTCAGCATGCAGGAGTTTTGGGACCCCTTATGATGCCCCACTGCAGCCCTGCCTCTCCTCCCCTCTGTTACTGAGTTCTGTAGACACCCCTCTGATGGGTCCTTGTCTGTCCTTGTGTTCCCCTATGGCTTGGCCCTTGCCTGGCTTGCTGTGTCCTGGTTGCCTGCTGCCTCTTAGCCCTTATAAAACTAAGCTGCGCTAGATATCATCCCTGCCTGGACGCCTTCAAGCTTCCTTCACTACCAGAAATTTGGGGTCTTGGGTCTGTTCCCTCTCTGTCCCCTGTGGGCTTCTGCCAGTAGAAATGTCACCTGTGCCTTGAGTCCCTACCCTGGGGGCCCACCTGGCTCGCTGTCTTTAGCCCAGAAGGATGGAAGTGGCCTCTCCCTTCCAGGGTCCTGGTCCCAGTCCCTCCTCTGAGGTTGCCTTTGTCTCAGCAAAAAAGAGGACTCTGCTAGGTGGGAGCAAGCCTGTCCTCAGGGCCTGGGCTGAGTACTTGTTCAGCAGGGTCTCTGGTGAGAGGCGGGTTTGGCCCTGTGGGGCCTGCATTTTGCCAGGCTGAGTATCTGTCCCTCCCCAGCGTCGGGCTGCTGCTGGCCATTCACTTGTGCCTCTTCACGATGCTTGGGATGCTGCTGTTCACCGTGGGCGAGAAGGTGAGGTGGGATCGTGGCCACGGAGGTTGCTCTGCTGTTTGGGTGGGGTGTCACTGGATTGGCAGAGAGTAAGGCGGCCCCTGTGGCCTGTAGGCCACCATGGCCCCCCCCCCCATGGCCATTGTGCTCCCATTGCCCCCTTCCAGGGGCTGTCTACCTGTGTCCCGGGCCTGGGGCTACTGCCCTCCTCCTGGGCTACCTCCTTCCCTCCTGGGCAGTGCATTTGTGCTCTGCTGTGGCGCTGCCTTCCGTGGCATCTACGCCTCTTTTCTCCATGTCTTTCCTCACCTGGGCCTCCCAGACCAGCACTACCCTATGGGGTACCCCGTGTCCTCATCTCCAGCCCTGGCTTGGGTCTCCTGCCCAGCCAGGCCTTTTGCCCCCACTGACATGTTCCAGTGTGGAGGTGCCCCCCTGCCTCGGGCTGTCCCTGGCCCTTGCTGCTTTGTGTCTGCCCTCATGTCCTGGCCAGTCCTCCTCAGGCTGGGCCATCTGCTTGTCTGCTGCTTTGTGCTGGGATGTGACCTTGGCCAAAGCTGTTTTTCATGTGTGAGGCAACTTTAGGGTCAGGCTGTGGCTGGCACCCAGGAGGGGAAGGCAGGTCTGAGCCTGAGCCTTTTGACCTTGGGGGAAAGAGCACGGGGCCCTGGATGTGCCTGTGTCTGTCTTTATGCCTGGGTCTGAGCGTGCATCTGTGTGGGCAACTCGATGTTTGTGTGTGTTTGTGGCACATGCTCGGCTGCTAAGGTGGAACCTGAGTGTTGCCCTGGGACTGTCCTGTGATGGCTGTAGTCTCTGCTGTTTCCCAAGGCTGGGTCAGGTTGATGGTCAGTGTGGGGAACTGGAGGTGGCCACAGCTTTAGAATTGGGGCAGTGGGCACCATCCCTGAGTACCGAGTGTCCCTGGGTGCCAGTAGGTTGGCGCCTCCTCCAGGTTGGGTGTTTACCCCGTGAAGAGTTACTAGGCTGAGCAAGTGAGTGTTGTGTAACTGTGTGGGGAGATGTTGCCCACCGTGGTCTCAGTGAGAATGGTTCCCAGCCTTTGGTTGCAGTCAGGAGGAGGGCATAATGGTGGCGGACCTGTCTGGAATTCCTTTCCTCAGCCATCAAGCCCTGTACCAGCTCCTCAGAGGCTGATTTGCAGAGGCTCAGCAAGGCCTCTCTGGGGGCTCAGATCACTGGTCCCTTTCCACCTGGCTGCGTAAGGCCATATGCCAGCCTGGGCCCCTCTGCCCCTCTGTGCCTCTTGCTCCTTGCTTATGGCCTCACTGTGCATACAGTGTGGCAGAGGTAGGCAGCCGGCATGCTGGCCAGGCCCTTGTGTGGCAGGCAGGCCTGTTGCCATGGTTGGCAGCTGTGGGGATGCTCTGTCTCCTCAGATGCTTGCTCCTGGGCCTGGAGACCCCGATTGCTATCTTGTCTGGCCATGAGCTTAGAACCTGCTTGGAGATGCAGGCCACAGTGGCTGGTCCCTGGGGCCTGGAGTGTCGCTATCCTAAGGCCTAGGCTGAGGTCGTGATGACCACTGGAGCCTCACCTGTTCTTCACAGGATGCAGAGCCGAACAGGGAGAGACTGGCCTACTTCCGGAGCCTGCCAGAGGCTCTGACCTCCCTCTTGGTGCTGTTGACTACGGCCAACAACCCTGATGGTGCGCAAGGAGCAAGGGTGGGACCTGGGGGCAGCCAGCAGGCCTGTGGGGGTTGACGGGATGCTGAGCATTGGAGTCGGGTGGGAGTTAAGGCCTTTCCTTTATATCGCCGGGGAGGATGACACTGGGCTCCCTGTTTCCTCCCCTTCCTCTTTGCCTTCTCTTTTTTTCCTTGTTTTTCATTTTTTTCTCCCCCTTTTTTCCTTTTCCCTATCCTTTGCCTTCTCACTACTTTCTCTGTTCCTTGCCTCTTGTCTCCTTACTCCACGGAGAAGCTGAAAATGAGTGGTGTTCTTTATGTGGTGACAAGTGGCGGAGGTCAGTGGCCCCTTGGGTGGTCTCTTTGGGGCCCGGCCACTTTCCTGATCGCTGCCCAGGGCAAGCTGAGAGGTGCATGCTGCTCTGGAGCATCGAGTATGAGAGACCCCAGGGCTTGGCTGGCTGCGATGGGTGCTGACAGGCCCCCTAGCTGCTGCTGAGTGGGCTGTGGCCGGAGTGGCCAGTTGGGGAGGCTGCGGTCTGCCTGGGCTTGACCATGGCTTGGTCACTGTGACTGTTTGGGCTCAGGGATGCTCAGAACCATAGCGACCTTCTCTGAGCATAGCCTGGGAGTGTCCTCAGTGGGCAGTGAGCTCCCCATCCCCTGGGAGAAACAGCAGGTGTGAGGATGCGTTCTGGACAGGAAGTCCTTGGCTCTCCTAGCCCAGGGCCCTCCTGAGTTGGTGGCACCAAGTCCAGCAGGAAGGTGACCCGGCACTGAGGATGGGATCACGGTTTCAGGGGTTTCTTCTTTGCCTCAGTGATGGTTCCTGCGTATTCCAAGAACCGGGCCTACGCCATCTTCTTCATAGTCTTCACCCTGATAGGTGAGTGCAGCCAGTCTGTGGGCTGCCAGGCCACGAGTGGTCCTGGGATAACAGGTCCAATGACCCTGTAACTTCTTTTTGGCATGCTTCTGCCCAGTGGCATGTGACCTGTGGTCTGTGACCACCAGTGACTCAGTCTGTCCTCTCCCATGCCTAGGAGGCCCTGTGGGGTCCCATTGAGTGATGATGTGGAGGCCTGGGGTGGTGATGTGTCTCTGGCTCAGTGGATGAGTGGCAGGCACTCTGTGACCACGGTTGACCATCTAGGCCTCCTGGTGTCTTGCTCAGGCCCACTCTGTCCTGGTGCTCTGTGGCAGCAGGAGCTGCTGCTGCTTTGCCTCTGCCCTGCCTGCCTCTGATTGCTGCCTCTCCTCCTGCAGGAAGCCTGTTCCTCATGAACCTGCTCACCGCCATCATCTACAACCAATTCCGTGGCTACCTGATGGTGAGCCACCTGCCCCACTGTGTGGGTGTGGCCTGAGTGACAGAGGGTGGCCCTCAGCCATGCTGACCGGACCTCTGCCTCCCGAGATATACCGAATCATTTTGGGGTACAGGAGCCAGCGCCATGGCCATGTATTGTCCCTCCCCTGCTCTGTCACACCCGTGGAGAAGCCCCCTAGAATTGCAGCTTTGTAGGATGCTGACTTGGACCCTCTTGTGGGAAGTAAGACCCCACACATGCTGAGAAGAGGCCTTTGTGAATTGTGTAGGCGCTGCTGTCTGCTCCAGTCAGCCCAGGCTGTTGTAGGCCTTCCCCCCTTTGAGGATCCTGGGGGGCTTGTGCAGCTGTCCTCTGTGTCAGGTGGCGAGGGGCCACTCCAGGGCAGTGAGTGGGCTGCCGGAGTCCTTAGTTACCCACCTGTCTCCTGGGGGCGTGGTTCAGGGTGGATGTCTGGCGGGCGCAGGTGGAGCCGGCACTCAGAACGTCTTCCTTGCAGAAATCTCTGCAGACCTCCCTGCTCCGGCGACGCCTGGGGACCCGTGCTGCCTATGAAGTCCTTTCCTCCATGCCAGGGCAGGCGGGAGCCACTCCTGAGGCGTGAGTGCTGGCTGGGGCCCTTTCCTCAGGAACAGGAGGCTGCTGCCTCCCTGGGGCAGATTCCCAAACAGCCCTGCTTGGCGGCTGCCAGACCTGCTACTCCTCCTGCATCTGAAACCCACCTGGTCCTAGGAGCTGTCACTCCTGCCCCCAAGTCCACTCCCCTCGAGTCAGGTGTAATTTATTTATTTTGTCAATATAATGAACCATTTAAGTTTGGTCTTTCTGTTGAGATTTTTTTTTGGTACCAGGCATTGAACTCAGGACCTTGCACTTGCCAGGCAGGTACTTATGTCACTGAGCTGTTTCCCTGGCCCTTTGGGTTAGGTGTTTACCTTGCCCTGGTATAGGTGGTGACAGAGCTCAATGGTGTGTCCTTGGGAGGATTCTGACCCCAACTATAGGGTAGAGGAGGAGTCTGCCTGTTCCTCCTTAAAGTGGGACAGGGTAACTTCTTGGGGACCTTAGTTGGTTACTATAAAACACTTGCAGTACCACTGCAGTAGATGCTTGCTAATTGAGGTCCTTGCCAGGCATCAGGGTGAATTTGAGCCAAGCACAGCCTGGGGGATGGGGGCTGTGTTGCCTGGCAGGGTACCAGGTAGCCTGGCTGTCTGTGTTCACTGAAAAGGGGTTTCTTTCCCACAGAATTGGGGTGAAGCCTCAGAACTTCCTGCAGGTGCTTCAGAAAGTGCAGATGAGCCATTCCCACAAGCAGGCCCTCATGGAGGTAGCTGCTTTCCCATGTCTGCCTGGTCCCTGGGGCCCCTGGGGCCCTGGGAGTGATGACAGGTGTGGGTCTGTGAGCCTGGTGCGCACAGCGGGTGAGGTCAGTAGCTCGGCTGTTGGCGTCACACTGTTTGCTGACCAGGGCTTCCCTCTACAGAAGGTGCGATCCTATAATGATGTCCTACTGTCCGTCGACGAGTTCCAGAAGCTCTTCGATGAGCTTGACAAAAGTGTGATCAAAGAGGTAGGGGGCATTGGCATGTGCCAGCTGCCCAGCCCGGGCCACCAGGGCTCACAGCAGATTTCCATGATCTCTGTCACTGATTACCTGGGTCTCTGAGGGCATGGCAGGGCAGTGGGGACAGAGCTTCACTTGGATCCTGGCAAATGGGGAGGCTTTTCCGACCTGTAGACATTTATTTACCCATCCTGGACCTGGCATCTGTGTCTCCGTGACAGACTCTTCTGTGTCACTCTGTGGGGTCCTTCACCTGTGTTCCTTGGCAGTGCCTGCAGTCCCCAGCCCAGCACCGTTCAGAGTCCCCAGCTGTCCACATTTTCTTGTGTGGTTTCTGGGTGGGTGGGATGCTGGAAGCAGCCCAGGTGTCCTCTGCAGGGTGTGCAAGGTCTTGAACCAGGACAGGGCAAGGAAGTGGAGTAAGCTGTGTCTTATTATGTCCCACTCCTGTCTGGCCCTGTTACTCTTTCCTTTCCACACCAGCCTGTTAGGTGTGAGCTGGTGTGTTCATGACTGTTTGTGTGCCAGCCTGGCTTACTCTAGCATGGTATCATTCAGGGTGGTAGACATGGCTCCTGTATCCATACCTGGTGTGCTTATAGAATTGGGATGTTTATTTAGGTCTTTACTGCTGTTCCTCAGATTGTAAAGACCACTGTGATAACCCTCTTGTCTATAAAACTATTTACTCCTAGGCTGGAGACTAGGACAGGTGGTGAGATAGGAGAATGTTGAATCCCAGAATGAGGGCAGAGCCACCAGCTCTAAGATGGTTCTGAGCACGTGGGTTCTTTCCAGCACCCGCCAAGGCCCCAGTACCAGTCTCCGTTTCTCCGGACTGCCCAGGTCTTC
>NDGM010788279.1:0-10674 GCA_002564305.1 Octomys mimax
CTTTGCTAAGCTTGTTCCAAGTAGGTGCTTTAGACCACTGAGCCATCTCACCAGCCCCATGGCCAATATTTTCAATAGTATTTGACATTGTTCTTTTTATGATATCAGATCAAATAAATTGCAGAGGGTCTGTTCTAAATATCAAGGTGAGTGTACAGAAGTATTTTCTTTTATTCCCATAGAAATAATAGTAAAGTGTAGAGATATAGTTGAATAATTCAATATATCCAGCTTTAATCTCAGTTAAGATGTTTATAACCTTGTTCAGTAACCTGCAATGTTAACTGTGGGGAATCCATTAGACCAATATTTTGAATTTCAGTAAATGTTTATTTTAGAATTAAGTTATGAAACCTTTCAACACTGTGTATATAGAAATACACTCAATTCTTAGGACTTATCTTGGTGCCTAAGGATTCTTAATTTACACTCCTAAATTTTACTTGACAGAGTCTATAAGCTTTCAAAAGTGATCAGTTTTGTTTCATATTTGTTTTATAAGATTAGACTTTCAGGCATAGAACAGCAAAACAAAGACTAAAACTTTTTATGATACGGTTAGATTTTTATCAATTCCCTTTGACATTTTTTTCCATTATTGTAATATGTTTTCAGTAACAGCCCTTTGGCAAAACCGGAAGTCTGGCAATAGGAGCGTGGCTTTGGCTCCTCCCTCCTCCACTGACCCAGGATGGTACAGCTGGTGAGAGGATTCTGAGTTTCCCTCCCTTCCTCCATGGAACCTGGACAACCCAGGCTGGTCAGAGGAGTGTGACTCTGGCTCCTCCCTTCTTACATGGACTTGAACCATGGCAGGTAAGAGAAGTTTGAGATCCTCCTCTCCCTCCCTTTACTAGCAGGACTCAGGGCATGGACACCTGCAGGAATGTCAGCAACGCAGTAGGACCATGGCTAAGGCAAAACTAGGGGCATAGAAATGTCCTATGCAGCAGTAACAATATGAGCCAAAGATGGTAAGTTAGGAGAACCAGTGTTGTGCTTAGGGACAATGACACAAGGAATAGACGTGGACAGGTAGGGAATCTTCCTCTTTTCTTGTATGTTCTCCTTTTTTTTCTCTTTGTCTTTTTTTGTCATTGCTGTTTTTATTTTTTAAAGTCACTTACTATTTTATTTTAAAGAGCATAAACAATAAGAACCATGATACAAAATTTTAAAACAAGATAGTAAGAGAATAACAGTTGTTAGTACACTGCTTATTGTTGTCTAAAAATGTCTGGAAAGAACTCCAGCCACAATAGACTAATCCCATCTACAAAATACAGATCTGCAAAGATCAGGCCCCAAAATCAGCAAAAATCCAACTACAATCTTGCCCAGAGTATACATTATTGGAATCTTACTTAGACCTAGCACAAAACTATAGACATTAGAGGAATTTAACTACATTCATTTTTCTTTTTCTTTCTTTTCTTTTCTTTCTTTCTTTCTTTTTTTTTTTTTGTGGCCAGCTCAGCCCACCCTTGGTGCTGGGCTGACATGGTATGTGGTGCTGGGGATAGAACTGTGGTCCCTGTGATTGCCTAAGCTTGCCTAAGCAGGCACTTTAGACCACTGAGCTATCTCACTGGCTCCACCATTCCTTTTTCTGTCTGACTGCTATTTCTCTTCTTTGTTTCTTCACTTTCTGATTCACTTCAAAATTTCTAGGCCTTCTCCTCCAATCTTTTTCTCCTGTGTTCTTCAATAACCCCAAACCTTGGTGATCAACCTCTGCCCTCCACTCCTGCTTCTCCTATATTTAACCTCATTCATGTCTCCAACCTACCCCATCCTCAAGAAATGCTCAACCCAAAGGGTAAAATCACTCTACTAAGTTGAAAATCATGGCACAAAAATTCCCTGCAAAGAGTTGTATTGTTTTATATTTCTGTGCTTCTTTCTCTTCTCAATTTTACTTTTCTCCTGTTGCTATAAGAATTAGGTTTGCTATAAGAATTAGATTTGTTTACTTGCTTATTTTGAGGTACTATGGATTGAATCCAAGGCCTGCACACTGAGCTATACCTCTGATTCCTTTTAAATGTTTTGTTTTGTCTAGACAAGTCTTCAATTTATGATCCTCCACCTTCAGTCTCCAAGAGTGTTGAGATTACAGGCCTGTACCGCCATTCCTGGTTGAGGATTAGCTTTGTAATGAGTTCTTTATCTCCAAGTTATTCAGGAGTTCTGTTACAAGTCAGTAGAATCTCACATTTTGGCTGATGGACTTCTTTCAACCATTTGTTTCTGATCTCCAGTACTCTTAATGTTGCTCGATGTACTTCAAGGTACTGCAGATTTGAAGAAGTTCTTGGAAAGTTCTGCAATTTATGAAGAGTAGAAACAGCATGAGAGTATTAATGACAGAGTTTATTCTAGACTAGTTCCCCATAATAAATCAAAGTAAGGGCTAGTATCCACCATTTGGGAAAGGCCAGTTCCCCAGCATGAACACTTAAGTGATTTTAATAGTGATAAAATTGAATTATTCCAAGTTGTGGATCATCTTTATAACATATTGTATACTATGATGCAATTTGTATAACTGATTAATTTATGAGATGGGTGAGCTCCGTTGTGCCAACTCAGTTGGCTTGAGAGCCACCTGGGGGTAGGCAGAGTACATTGCTCTCTGGCCTGTGGGGATGAGTCATGTTAGAACTTGGGTCGTCTTTGTGGACCCTTACCCCTTCCTCTTTGGCACTGTTTCCCTTGCTTTTGTTCCTGTTGCTGTGAACTAAGCAGCTGAGCTTCACCATGCTCCTCCACATGATGTTTTTGCCTGAATAGTAACCCACCAGAGATGAGTCCTCTTCAAATGTGAGCCCAGTTAAAGTTCTCCTTTAAGTTGTGTATGTCAGATGTTGCGTCCTGCAACAGGAAAGCTAACTGACACAACCTCTTTCTTCATCCATAAATCAGATGTTCATATTTGCTAATATATTATTCTTGATAATAATAATGTGCTGCAGGGTTACAGTTTGCACTTAATGGCAAGTTGAAAATTTTCAATAGAAACAATGTTCAAATAGTGTGTATCCCTGAGCTTGTGATACAAGTGGCTCTTTAGGCATTATCTGAATTTGTTGCTGTGAAAAATATAGTGTTAGTTAAGGGATAAGGATTAGAATGTACTAATTTGAAAGTTAAAATATATATTGCAAATTAACAATAATCAAAGCACCTTAGAAATCAGACCGGCAAAAGCTTATTTTATTTACAGGAGTATTTTTATCATGAACATTTAAAAAACTTGCAGGTGGATGATGATAGTAATTCAAGATAGAGCTTTCCTTGATTTTATTACCATCTTTAAGTTGCTTACAGGAAGTACCTATTGTTGTCTACACTTGAGGCATCATTCCAGCTTCCTAAACCAAAGCTGAATGAGTGTTTCATTTATGTCAAAGTATTTCTAAAGGGTAAGTATGGTCAAAGTAGTCATTAGAGGAGATACTAATTGTGAACTTTGAGTCTGAGAAATCACTTATGCCACCTGGAATGGGTAAAGTCCAAGCAGATAAAATAAGTGAGATGAGTCTAATACTTTTAAAGAACCTACTTCTCCAGTATGGAGGAATGATAGGTATGAAATGGAAGGAGCAGGGAGAAATGAATGTTTTTATCTCTCCATATCTTTATTCTTCCCTTCAAAACAGTGACAACTTGGAGTTTGTGTTTAGGTTGAAAATTAAAACAGTAAAAGAACATGAACTAAGAGATGGCAAGATTTTGGTCAGTTAATGCAAATTTTAGTTCATACAGGAAATGCTTTTACTTAACTGAAAAATATTTAGGTAGGCATTTAAAATGATTGTTAAATATCTAACTTCTCTAACATGGAACCATGTTCTTTTGCTAGTTTCAACTCCTCTTCATCTGCAATAGGCAAATCTTGATACTTTTGATCACATGACTATTACATTATCTTTCTTCTTCACGCTTTCTTTAGAAATACTCATGTAATGCGGTTCTGGCCAATGTGATATGCAAGTCCAGTAGAGACACCTGGAAAAGTTCCTTCTTGAGAGATAAGGACGAGAGTGCTATCGAGTCCTGTAATGTGTGTTGGGAATACCATGATTTGTCTATGCAACTTCCTTGAGACTATCATAATCTAACAATGACAGAGAGGTCCTTAACCCAAGGGGAAAACAATCTATGTTCTTAGGGGCACCCTTAAACTGCTGAGTCAATCATCTCTGGAACTTCTCTATCTATGGACGTGAGGTTATACTTGGGCCATTTGGAATCAGTTCTACTTTAGTCAAAATCGTTTGAACTGAAATGTCTCCCATATTTTGCACATGCTATATTAAAGTATACTCCATTTTTGTGTAAACATTAGAGGGGTAGTAGTTGTACAGATCAAGAAAGAATGTACTTAAGAATTAGGAAGCTTCAAGGAATGAAATGTATTTTTCCTTGACTGCCACTCCACTGAGGCAGGAGGTCCTTGTGTAGTAACATTTTATGTTACTTCTTAGTAACAAAAAGAGCTATTTATATAGCTGTATAGGTGCATGAGTGATACACATTTGCATCCCCAAGCCATACAATGACTTCTAGAATGCTATTGATTTCTGCCCCACCTCTTAAGGAGTTTCCTGCGTTTACTTCATGTTACACTCACAGATTAAGAACATTTTCTTCCAACAACTCAAAGCAAGCTAGTGGTCACAGACGTGTACTAAGGTTGTCGTCTTTCTTGAACTACAAGGATATACCATAGTGTGTATAACAGCCTCACTATGAGGGAATACTTCATATATGCCCACTAACTGCACTTTAGTTGCAAATTTCTTTTATGATATATTACTACATTCTCATAGAAACAGGCCTAAGAATGAATGTGACAACAAGGAAACACAATATATACATGATAGTTATCCACCTTCGTAGTACTTAAGAAACTGACTCTAGATTTTATACTCATTTTAAAAATGCTTAATGGAATTTTATGGTGTAGATTCTACAAACAACTCAAACTTCTGCTTATTTATAAAGCTTAAAATATCTGATACATATTGTTGTCCTAGAGGACAAAGACAGCTATATTATTTATAGATAACTGCTGAATTTTTAGTTCAAGAAATTTCATTCCATAGAATTCATCACAAACACCATCAGAAAGAACAGCATCTGGTTCTATTTATAACACCTCTGCAATTATAACAGTGATGTTTGAAATACAAAAGTGATCACAGACATTTTCATTAAGAGCTTCTTACCCATTCAACACACCACCCAACTTAATTATGAAAGAATCCCATTGACCACATACTGACCAGATATATTAATTGAGTTGTTTGTTTTATATAGAACAATAAAATTAATTCCACTTGATCTTGCTATTTCTGTAACATAATAATAAATACATTGAATTTATGAACAATTTCTTTAGTCATAAACCCACTTCCTCTGTAAAACTTCCACCTCCTCAGTTTCAAATTTAGCATAATTACTCTCCTGATGATTTATGAAATCTAAAAATGTTATTCAATATGACTGAGCAAATACAATTTTTAATAAGCCCCAATTACCTTTATAAACAACTGCAAATGTGTTAACATAGTTGTACAGACTTTGATCTCATTTTAAAGCAGATGATTATTAATTTATAGAGTAGAAATATACAAACACTAAAATATCCCAAAACCATACATAGAAAACTGCTATCATTTTAGTAGTGACCCTTCAATGTAGGGCAGGGGGAGCAGAATAGTGATTAAATCCTATAACACTTTCGCTAATGCACAGAAAATAATTCTGTGTGAAGAATTCAGAAGGAATAGCAAATACCTTCTGTAGAAAAAAATATGAGGGCCAGTAAGTTATATGAT
The DNA here is from genome assembly GCA_002564305.1 of Octomys mimax. Classification (NCBI taxonomy): domain Eukaryota; kingdom Metazoa; phylum Chordata; class Mammalia; order Rodentia; family Octodontidae; genus Octomys; species Octomys mimax. The sequence goes on from NDGM010788279.1 coordinate 5,847, forward strand.
ATTGTCAGAGTTATGGCTACTTTATACATGAGGGGCATGAGGCTCAGAAGAGTTAGATAATTTAGTGAAGGCAATACGCATGGTAAACTACAAAAATTTACATCCAGTTCTCTGGGAAGCTAAGAGCCATCCATGTGTTTGTCTATATTTTTCTATCATTCTCTTTAGATTTGTAATCTTTTGGGGGAATAAAGACACACATATGAAACAGTGAAGTGTTAAAAGCCAACTATGGTTTTCTGCCAGAATATGTAGTCCAGAAAGTGTGTGTGTGTGTGTGTGTGTGTGTGTGTATACATGTGTGTGTGTGTGTGTGTATACAGTGTGTGTACTTTTAGAAGAGGAGGTAAATAAACATGGACACAGGCAATTAAAGGGGTTTTCATTTCTTACATCTCTTGTATTTGGTTTAGATGATCTTAATTTTTCCCATCTCCTTAAAGTTGATCATTACTTTTTTGATAGAGTTTTTTTATCTTATTTTTTTATATATTTAGTACAGGGCCTACAGGGTCTCATTACATAGATTGGACTCATAGTGATTCTCCTGTTTTCAGCCTCCCATGTGCTGGGATTACAGGTGCATGCCACCACACCCAATCTCAATCACTGTCTCAGCATGCCCCAGGGGCAGGGCCCACATGACAGGCCAAGGGATTGAACCCTCTGTCCCTGTGCCTGCTTGCAGGCACTTTAATCCACTGAGCTATTTGGCTGGCCTGCTAGCAGAATACTGAGCCCAGCTTTAGTACATTTTTTAAGAACCCAGACAGAAGAAACATAATAATTTGATACCAGTGAACCCTAGCAACAAACAGCTTTGAGAAAGGCCTTATTTTCCTGGAATGCTCTCTGTTCTGAAAGCAGCTGGAATTTGGCAGCCACTCTCAAACTTCCAACGCAACAAGTAAAAATTATAAATTTGTCTGGGATATTCAGGTTGATTTAACTCAGTTAGAGATTTAGATACCAGATTTGTCACTTGGGTTAAATAAAAAACAGCATTAGGGCTTGATTTTATTCTGGAAACAGAAGAACCCCAAGGCATCACCTACTAGATGGTCAGCAAGGGCCTGCTAACTTCATGTGTTTTTCTACTTCCTTCAATTTATAACACTCACAGAGATCTCATACAACATCTACTTCTGGGTTGTAGTCTTGTGGATACTTCTATTATTTTTGTATTTAAGTGTTGTATTGCTTCTCTCTGTCCTTGGTTGTTCATTATTTTGGAAATGTCAATTTTTCTGTTTTTACCGGTTTATGATCATTTCAAGTGCTCTAGGTAGAGTAATGACTTTAGTGATGAGTTTCAACATCAAGCTGGTGTAAATTTAATATATCTTATTTGATATCAGTTTTAAGCAATTATAATTACTCATCTCTATTAATTTAATGAATTTCTCCCAGGGTTTTTTTGTCTTCATAGGAAGACAGTATAAATTATTAATCATTTTCAGTCAGTGGCTTTTTATAAATGAAATATCTTAAATTTGTAACCAATCTTCTATCCAAAATGAGTATTACATAAGATATTTTCCTTTTAAAAATAATTCACTCTGAAATAAAAATCTGTATAGTCTAATATGTATGAAAGAGAAAAATAACTAGGATTTATGAAGAATAGTCATCAAGAATTTTGTTTAATAGAAAAATATAATTAAGTACCAGCAGATATCAGCGTTGGTGGTAGAGGAAGTGTCCTCAACCAGACACCCGTGGAGTGTTCTGTCAATACCAACTCTTCTCCATAGTGAATGCAGGACCATACTGAAGCTCTTGAGAATAAACAGCTGTTCTTGACCTTTTGTACAACTGGACTTCAAAATAATTGAGAGTTGACATATTTTACACATTTTTCTGACCCTTGAGAACATGTCTTGCAAATATGCAACCGAAATTCTTACTCTGTAACTCATTCAAGATAACAAAAATATATGTGAGCCCAATAAGCCAAGAAAATGTCTTGGCTTGACACTCTCCCCTAAGGAAGAGAGTGCTTATAATGCTTAATAGGCAATAGTTAAATACTCTATGGATTACAAAATGAATTGAACATAGAAAGAAGAAAATGTGTTTACAAATATGGGAAAATAAATTTTAAACATTCTACAGTGTCTGAGTTTTGACAAATACATGTACACATACTTAACTTGTTAGTCGAGTATGGTTTTTTTACTCAACCATTTTTTTCCTTAAATATTTACTGTCTCCACTAATATACTAACTGAAAGGTTTAGCTGAATGATAAATTGTCAGAAAGAGTATAGAAAGAGAAGACACAATATTGAGAGGGTGTACAGAGCTTGTCTGGTTACTGAAGGAGGAGAGATGCCATTATTGAAATATTTTAAATAACTTTGAATAACTCATAATAAAATTACTGAGGATATTTCTGTCATTAGGCAAATTGCGTGGCAGAAAATATTGTACAATATCAAGACATTGCTCACTATACTGAACTGATAAGCCCAGCAGATTCAAATGCAAGCTGCATACTGCACATAATATCCACACAGATACCTTTAGGACACAACAAATATGTTTTCTCATACAATCACACTTTATTTAAAAGCCCAGCCATATCTCTAAACCATGCATCCTAGAGGAAGCAATATGTTCCTTCAGGAGCCGAGAACATAGAATGTGGATCAAATGCAATAATCACAAAACTGACATGCTGCCTCTAATGCATCAGTGAACAAGAAATCAAGGTCCAGGCAATCAATTCCAGAATTCGACACCTGCTTTGAAATTTGCAGATAATTTAGATATATACGAATTTTCTTAGAATAACAGTTCAAATTAAAATTACATACGACTCTTCCAACCTAAGAGGAAAAACAGCTGAAAAATACTTGTGCTAAATTCTGAATCAGCTCACATCGTTCCCCCGTCTCTTGTGATCTCCCCTCTTAGATATCGGGGTCAGACAAGTCCATCTTTCTGACCTCAGACTGACCCTAAATCATCTTATTGATGGTAGTGGGTAATTATTAATAAAGCCCACTTTTAGCCTCTAAAATATCTCAGCCTGAGCAAATTATATAGTTATCATAATTAAATGAAGGCAACAAATAGGAAATTTTTATTAGTGATACGAGTTCATTGTTAATGAGATTTAATTAAGAAAGCTTTAATTATATAGTATCTCTTCACAAAAGAAGCTAATTTTTAAAAGGGAAGACAAGTGCTTTATTAAATGAAATGCTTTTTGATATTTTGCAAATCATTTTAGCAGTTGCTGTTTTTAAAAAATCCAAAGGGGATTTTTTTTTTTAAAGCATTCTTGAGAAAACCTTCCCAGGAGGCTTTGCTTTCCCTTAATGGGTTATTTCTGTGGCATCAACTTTAGGTTATGTTCTTTGTTACCTTTGTTACCTCGTAAATGACTCCGCGCTAATGTTTGCACAGAGCTGTCCTGCTGAACTGCCATATCATTTATTTATGTGTGATGATTTGTGACTATTAGCTCTAGAATTTGAGTTTCTCCTCATTAAAGGATATACTTATCTCTTACAATGTCCACAGCAGTCGCTAACTAGTCATGTAACAAAACAAATATCCATGAGATGCTCTCTAAGGTGTCGGTCTAAATACAAAATGCATGGAACTATGGCTATTTTCTGGTTCAATTAACACAGAAAGCCTATTATGTGTCAGATATTTTGACACAATTTTGTGTCTGATCCTAATAAGAACCTGTGAGGTGTGTGTTGCTTTCCAGGTGGGGAAATAGAAAGCCAGAGACAGTAAGTGACTTTTTAAAAGTCACTTAGCTGGTAATTAATGGGAAGTTGATTAAATAAAGGCTGATAGATTCAATAAGAGCTTTCACCGCTACCTTTGCTCCAGTCCTTGAGGTCTAGATGAGAAGAGTTTTCCGAGGGATAGAGGATCATTTTCCACAAGTCTAAAATACGAACGCTTGCATGAAATGGACTATTTCTATTTTACAGGAAGCATCTCGGTTGGAGCTGCTGCCGCCGAGTCCGGATCCGAGAAGAGTACACCCCAACGCCCGCCTCAAATGCGTTCCCGGTTCCTTGTGGTTCTAAATCCAAGATGGCCAGTTTCAAGGATCAGCTGACTGTGAATCTCCTTCAGGAGGAGTAAGTGCCCCGAAATAAGATCACGGTTGTCAGGGTTGGTGCTGTGGGCATGGCCTGTGTCATCTGCGTCTTAATGAAGGACTTGACAGATGAACTGGCTCTTGTAGACGTCATGGAAGACAAATTGAAGGGAGAGATGATGGATCTCCAAAACAGCAGCCTTTTCCTCAGGACATCAAAAATTGTCTCTGGCAAGGACTATAACTTAACTGCAAACTCCAAGCTGGTTATCATCACCGCTGGAGCACGTCAGCAAGAGGGAGAAAGCCTCCTTAATTTGGTGCAGTGTAATGTGAACATCTTCAAGTTCATCATTCCTAGTGGTGTAAAGTACAGTCCCAACTGCAAGTTGCTTGTTGTGTCCAACCCAGTAGATATCTTGATCTATGTGCCTTGGAAGATAAGTGACTTTCCCAAGAACCGTGTTATCGGCAGTGGTTGCAACCTGGATTTAGCCTGGTTCTGCCATCTTATGGGAGAAAGGCTGGACATGCACCCACTGAGCTGCCACAGCTGGATCCTTGGAGAGCACAGAGACTCCAGAGTCCCTGTGTGGAGTGGCGTGAATGTTGCTGGTGTTGCCCTGAAGAATCTGCACCCTGAGTTAGGAACTGATGGGGATAAGGAGCACTGGAAAAAGGTTCACAAACAGTTGGTTGACAGTGCTTATGAAGTGATCAAACTAAAAGGCTACACAGCCTGGGCCATTGGACTGT
>NDGM010788350.1:0-10727 GCA_002564305.1 Octomys mimax
CAGCTAAAATAAAGCGCTTCTTTAACTTTTGGACTTGCCTCGTTGTCATTCAATTTTTGAGCTACAACAGTTCTTATTTTCTCATTCAGTTTTTCATGCTAGTGAGATAATACAGTGTTTAAACACATGATTTTGAAATTTTTTCACTTGTGAGTATGGTCTCGAGTTGATCCATTTACCTATAAAAGTCTCCATGCAATGTCTTTTTAAGACACTGCAGAAAGTACCTTAGTTTCTTTGAGTGATCTGATAATTTTATAAATTATTGGATCTAAATATATTTCTGTCTTTATAATTGCTTCTGTAATTAAAAGTAGATAAATTATTGTCAATGAAACCATTTCCTATAATCAGAAAATAAAACTTTACTTTATTCACACTTTTAAGTAAAGTGGGGAAAAAAGATACTTAAAATTACTACTAATTTTATATAACTGGCTTCCTTAAAAATAAATTAGTTATGTTAGTCCATGGACTTGGGGAAATAGCTTATATATTTATCATGTTCTTTGTTTGATATCAAGATGAACACTTCTTTTTGTTTATTCCTTCAATGACTTTGATTAATTAGGATTGTTTTAACATTTTACTGAAAAAAAATAATGAATTGTATTCTAAATAGACATCAGTAATCCGCATTAGTCAATAGGAGCTCTCCACTCACTTCTTCCACAAAAGGTCTTCATTCTTTCCATGTACACTTCCTGCCTGGCTTGCTTGTCCAGTGGATCAATAGTACCCAAGTGATTATAGCTGTCATCTTATTAGTCGATCATCATTTTGTTCCACACTGTACCTACTCATGATTGTGGACTCACTCATGATTTTATACTCACCTCATTATTTGGCTCTGTAAAGCCTCCCTGTGAGGTAGAGCTCATGGCAGCCTACTTCTTTATTCCCTTCTGTCTCTCTCAGGCAAGAAGTGTCTCTCAATAAAATTCCTATTCTCTGTGTCTGTTATACCTCAGAGTTCTTGCTTTGATTGATTGTGGGGAGCAAAAATTTGTTGTATAGGAGATCTAACAGCTTGGGAGTTATATTTCCTGAGGTGGCCTAGAAGTCCTATATCACTGGTAAATGCAGTTTTAATCCATTTCTGTCCTATTATCTCCTTCTGTTCTCTTTCCAGTTAATTTTCTTTCCCATCTCCAGTTACTTGTCTTTCTTTCTTCATTCATATAAGGAAAATGTGTAATAATGAGTGTTGTGATTCTAGTTAATATCACCCAACATGATGTTATTTGCAGTAAAATGGGTGTAACTAGAACATATTTTATTTAAAGATGCCATTTCCTAATCTTAAAACAAATTTGATCAAATGCACTATTATAGGTTTTCATTTATGCATTTTGTACAGGCTCTCACTATGCAGCTTGGACTGGAAGTGATCCTCCTGTTTTCTGTGTCCCCAGCACTGGGATTACAGGTGCACCCCACCCTTCCTGGACTCGGTCACTGGCTCAGCACGTCCAGGGGCAGGGCCAGCATGGCATGTGAGACCTGGGGCTGAACCCTGGCACCAAGCTTGCCAAACCAGGCCCTTGGTCTGCTGAGCTATCTCCAGCCCTGCACTATTATAAAATATTTGTTATTGCTATCATTTAAAACTTTAAAAGACTCTGAAAGCATATGGCTCTATTTGAATAAAACTAAAGAATAGAAAATAACTTTGAAATATAAGATAATCTTTTGACACAACTATTAGTTATATTAAATAGTATGTGTATTGTAAAATTAGCATAAAATTTAGAATGCCTTCATTTGACAATGATATCCAGACTGTTAAGTGTGGTTAAAATTGCCAAATAATAATATATAAATCAATCTGAAATAATTTGTAATTTAATTTGCTTCTTATAGAAGTGTATTTTGCTTAGAGGTCCTGTTAAGTGAGTCACATGACTGCCAGGGGCAATGTGTGTAGAAAGGTCAGCTGTTCTCCATTTCCTTATGGGTAAAAATGTAAAAAGCAAAATAAAAGCTGGATGGTAGGAAACAGGAGACAGGGACCTAACCCTTCGGGGGAAGGGAAGGGCCTTAGGGCCAAGGGAGAGGAATTTCAGAGAAGTAAAAGAATTAAGGCTCCATTTGGATATGCCCCAACTGCCTATGATGAACTAATTATGTTTTGGCATAATGTAATAATAAAAATATTTTAAAGAAAAGAGTGATTGGGTAACCATTAGAGAAGAGGAAATATTTAGGAGTGAAGGAAGAGAGGTGAGCAGTAAATGTGTACCGAAAATATTCACAGTCTGCTATAGGCACACTCAGATATGGAGAAATGGAACCCACTATTCTGTATAACATGAATGCAGTAAAATATAGAAAGCCAGTATATTCCCAGTGAGGAAGAGGTAGAAGAAGGAGAAGGAGAAGAAAAAGAAGGAAGAGGAGGAGGAGGAGGAGGAGGAGGAGGAGGGGGAAAAGGAGGAGGAAGAGGAGAAGGAGGAGGAGAACGAGGAGGAAGAGGAGGAGCAGGAGGAGGAGAAGGAAGAGGAGGAGGAGGAGGTGGAGGAGGAGGAGGAAGAAGAGGGGAGGAGGAGGAGAAGGAAGAGGAGGAGGCGGAGGAAGAGGGGAAGGAGAAGGAGAAGGAGAAGAAGAAGATCTTCACTATGTAAAGATAAATATGTTGCATAAACAGTGCAGAAACTTTTATGTTATGGTTAAAGCATATTTAAATGTTACAGACACTTCTCAAGCACAACAATGAAGAATGTGACATCTAGAGTCATGATTTCTTGGTCAAGTTAAACTGTCTTATGTATTAGCTCTGTTTAAATACTGTCCTTCAGGGTCCTCATTTGTAAAATCAGGAAAATGTGTATTTTTCATACAGTTTTGGTAATGGTTAAATGAAATGATACATGCAAATTACTTTAAAATATAAGAATTAAATAACTTTTACTAGTTTTAATAATGATACATGTATGTAATATATATTCCAATTAATCAAGCGCATTAACTACTTAACATAGAGTCAAGAAAGTTACAAAGACTACCGTTCTTTAAGCCAGAGAGCATTAGTATTGGTTCTGTTAATTCAAATATTCCTTATGCATTATTTTTCTTTTTCTGAAACAGATAAGCAAAGGAGAAAGATAATTGCTAACTCTGAAGCAGGTAAGCAAATACTTATCCCAATATTACTTAGTCTATTAATTTGTCAGACTTTAATAAATGCTGATTTTTAAGCTACTTGAATGAAGACCTTACTTTTTATATTATTTATGAAAATATAAATATTTATGATTTTAAGAAAATCCCAATGTAAAATTTGATTACAACTATGTAATATAGTATTTAGAAATATTTCAGTTGTTTCTCTCATTAACCTTTTATAATGAGTAAGTGTAATCACTACCCTTAAAATTATAGCAAATTTTACCCTGGAAAACTTATAAACTAAAAGAAAACTAACATCAATAAACAGAAAATATGAGAATCCAGGAGCAGTAGTTTGGAGTGGTTCGATTCCCCTTTGATTTCAGTATAGCAAATCTGTTATGGAGACAAACTGGGGTGCAAGTAAAGGGCAGTGCTACTCAATGGCTTGTTCAGGGCTAATGCGAAAACTCATAACTTTGTCTGGAAAGAATACAGCTGAAATGTTGGCAGTGATCATTTTTAACATTGATCTTGCTGCCTATGCAGTGATTTTTCTGCTAATCATACCTGCTGAACTACACTACAATTGAATCTGGACACAGGTAAGTTATATTTTAATATTTTAGAGGCACTGAGATAAGACAAAGGTGTGATGACTTCATCTTATGAGAATCAATTACATGAAACCTTAAAGATCGGCTGGTGCATTTCAGTGAACTAAGTGCTCAAGCATTGTCAAGTGATAGCTTTCAGACTGTGTTGGAATTCTCTTCAGTTAAGTTAAATTTTATTTTTATTTTTTCTACCTCAAGCTCAGCATCCATTGTTTTCATTAATGTTTCAACACAGTCTTATGTTCATTTTTACATCTGCCTTATGTGGACTGTAATTTTGATTTCCCATTACCTGTGTTTTGTCAGTGGCATATGGTTCTATTTTCACTCCCATTTTCTTTTTTAATATTGGTTATCTATACAAAATCATTCCCAGTAAATGAGCTCTGCTAATACCTTCTGGACCAGGCTCCGCGTAAAGCTAGAGCTTCCTAATGAAACACTGTGGATTTGACAACCTCCAGTGCTTCAGGAAAGATAAAATGTGCGCTGAATATTTGGGGCATTTTTATGTTGTTCTGTATTCTTTAGAAGTCCTGTCTTCACTAGCGATTTCTTTTCTTCTTTGTAAAAGTCACACACAGGAAAACTATAAACCTATTGTGGCAATCAGGTTAATAAGGGGCTTTGCTCACTGCTCTTTGGAGTGTTTCTGCGAAAAAAAAAAAAAGCTAGGTATTTTACAATCTTCATCAAATCCAGAAGCTAAAAGTGAGGTGGTGGTGCATATATGAATGGATTAGGTGCAACGATTAGTATGCTCAATATCTATTAAGTAGAAATTTATATGCACAGAACCAGCATGAAAATGGCCACAGAAAATGGTATATGACACTGTGGCTATGGAGGAGACGAATGCACTCCAGCGTGAGTTGATCTCTTTGATCTTTTTGAACTGTAAATAGTATCACAGGGATTTTTACTTTCTTTTAATAATGTTTGCATTCATAGAGGCATCTCTGATATATAAAAATAACTGTTGCCATTTTAACGAGCAAAAACAATTAAGCACATTCCGTTTTATTTGGAAAAAAATTACAAACAGGAGTCATTTTATAGTAATTCCTTTCCTATATATAATTAATACAATTTAAACTCTCTCAGTTCTTACATATTATGTGCTTTGTGGATTTAATCAAATTATATGGAACATATAATGTGCAAACATATAATATATAGTTTGTTATGCAGTGAAAATTTATCAAAGAAAAATATGCCTAATATTTTTGCCATTCTAATCAATAGTTCAATTTAGTTTTCACAGTTTTAAGAAAAGAGTATTACTTTAAAACACATAATGTTGCTACTATACAGTTGGAGTGAAATAAAGCTACACATTTCATTTAAAAATAGAATGAAATGATTTAAGACTCTAGCATCTGCTTCTCTATTCCTACTTCGCCTTTAGCACAATATATAAATCCAGTGAATAATGCCTGCCTCAAGGTAGCACCTTACACAAAAGCATATTTCAAACTAGAGTCGCTATTCACGTCACTGATTTTCTAAGCTTTCCTGTATCCAAACTGGTGAAGTAATGGTTCTGTCCTTCATCAGATCCTACAGTGACTATGTGACCAAAAGAGCCTAAGAAGTCATTCTGAAGGACACCTTAAATTAAGGAACATGAAATCATGTGGGACACACCTGTGGAAACATCCAGCACGCATGTGCGTACACATCTTCTTTTTCAAACTGTGAGCAAAACTTCATTTCTGAAAAAAATCTCACGAAGTAATAGTAAAAAATAAAATAAAATAAAATAAAAATCTTTTTAAAAAAAATTTATTTGGTACAGGGTCTAGCCATGCAACTTGGACTCGCAGTGATCCACGTGTCTCAGCCTCCCCAGCTCTGGGATTACAGACCTGTGCCGCCACACAGGGTTTCCGTGGCCAGGATAGTGCGCCACACTTCCAGGGCCAGCATGGCATGCGGTAGCAGGGACCAAGCACCAGAGCAGCCCTTGCTCTTGCCAGCCAGGCTTTCAGACCGCAGAGCTATCTGCCCGGCCCAAAAAATAACTTTCTTACCGTAAAGGCTGGATTTTCATGTAGTGAAACAATGTAGAATTTCACACACCTATGTGAGGTTCGGTGTAATTTTTCTAATAAATTTCTACTAGAAATGATGAATATAATAAGTACAGCAAAAGGAATTCACAGAAAGGTATAAACTTGCTATATGCCTACACTTAAATCATGAGCTGCATGTTAGTTTATAAAACACCAGAATAACAAGAAATATACAAAATAATTAACCAAACAATTTCATTATTTTTACTTGTATAACATCCTCAAAATTTTAGACTAGAAATTTTTAATGTGACTTGCCAAAAAATTGTGGAAAAGAAAAAGAGAATTGAGTATACCCAAACCATCTTTTCAAATATTTGCTGATATTTTTAATATCTCCAGGAATACTTGCCCAAATTATATAGCTTCTGACAGGGTGATTAATATATATTTTTGTTATAATTAAGATCATAAAGATTTTTAAAAATGTATTTAATACAGGGTCTCACTATGCAGCTCGGACTCATGGTGATCCTCCTGTTTTCAACCTCCCCAGGGCTGCCAACACACCTGTACTTGGTGTCCTGCTCACTTCGCCCAGGAGTGGGGCTGGCGCTGGCATGTGCTGCTGGGAACTGGATCCTGGAGCCTGCTCTTGTCTAAGCAGGTGTTTAGTCCACTAAGCTATCTCTCTGGACCAGGATCACAAGTGTTAATAATTACTTCTATACCATATAGTAATCACTATTATAAGTTATTACTATTATAAGTATCATAATTTAGTAGCTAAGAGGAATATGTTCCAAGTAATAAAATAAAATGGATTTGTAAACAGTGAATTGAAAATAAAATAATACCCAAAGCTAGTACTTCTGCTTAAATTTAATATTATATATTTATTTTTATAATATTTAAATACTTTTCCAGGTTAAAGGAATTTAAATATTATGTTTTTATTGTTCATTAAATATTGTCAGTATTTAAGCTTTATAAAGTACTCAAAATAAATTCTTGCTAGTGGCTAAGAAAAAGTAGTCAAATGAACAGGGGTTTTGTCCACTTAAATAATTTAGACAAGTCAATAATTCAATAAATATAATATTTTTACTCACTGATTTAACTTATTACTCAGTTTATACGTATAATTTTGAAAAAAGAAATCTATAAGATTAAGATATGAAAATATTTGTACATATAATTTAACATAAAATTTACTCTGTGTTATCTTTCAGTATTTTGAAATGGTATATGTGAGACTCATTTATGATCCATTATATAATCTTTCTTCTCATTATTTTTCAAAAGTTTTCACATGTTGTTTTATTAATAGAATTAGACTAAATTTCTTGATAGAGTTATTAAATATTCTAGACTTTCACTGATTTTTACTTGTCTGCTTACTATAGCCAATACTAGATGTCCAACACACCACATCACGGTGTATATTTTCAAAAATTCTGAGCTCTTAAAAGAATTTTAGGAAGTTAATATATATGTACATTGCACATATATATTATTTTTCAGAAAACTCAGCAATTTTGACAGAATAGAAAATGACAGCAAACATATCCTATTTGAATTTTCTCATTATTTTTATGTGGCTTCAATGTAATGAGTTTTAAGTATTTTTTCTCAAATTAAATATATAATTTAAAAATGAAACCAAGCTTTTTAAAAATCAATTTCTACTTCTATATATTTGCATAATCCATTCATGTGTACACGTGTATACTCCATAACATTTAAGAGTATATATTTTATAGCTTTTATATAGAAATTTGGAAAGAGTTTTGCTTAAGTATTTTTCAATTTCATAATATGATTCCATCATATATGTACATATATGTCAAAAAAAAGAGTGATTTTTTTTTCAACAGGAAGTCTTGTATGTGGAACCTTAGAAGATGCTATACAAATTTTTCTTTTCCTGAAGTGGGTACGCAATTTCTGGGCCATTCTATATGTATCATTGAATTCTGTGTTTGAAGCCTAGGTACAAAATGGAATCTTAACCACTGTATGGTGCTGAGTCCACATTCTGAACAAATATTTCAGGTTTAGCTTTCTGTTTAATTTGCCAATTATTTCTCCATATGAATTAAAGACGAGAACATGAAATTTAAGAATATTGCTTTAAGTTTCTAAAAAAGAGTAGCATTTCTCAGTGTTTTAAATATTAATCAATTTGTCAAAGTCTTTTACTGTTTGGTTGGATTTTGTTCTGTGTTTTTGAGATAGGATCTCACTATGAAGTTCAGGCAGGCCTTGTGCTCACTTTGTAACCCAAGATAGCCTGGAACTTACAATGACCCTTCTGCCCCAACCTGTTGAATGCTGGGATGATAGGCTTGCAGCACCACACCTAGCTTTCAAAGTGTTAATATGAACAACTAGCTACTCATATTAGCATGAAGGGATTAATAAGGTTTCTAAATCCAACTTCTATATTGATTTACATTTTCCTGTAACCATGCTAGTGAACATCAGAATAAATTTTATCTCAGATAAAATGTTTACAATTTTTGGAAGTATGTGAATATTTTTGTTAGACTTTGGATATTTCAGAAAATCATTTGATATTCCTCAACTTCTGTTGCTAGATTTCAGGGTACTAATGTATCACTCTCAATGCTTAGATAAATAGAAAAAAAGCAAGCAACTTGTATCGAGATAATCAGCAAGCTGTAAGGTATAAGGACAGAACAGAACAGGGAATTGCAAATCAATGACAAACAAAGCAAAACAAAATAAAAATTTTAAATCAAGTATGGAAAAATGTTTCCAAGGGAGTTGAGTGAATAGTAGCGGAAAAGAAATTGCCATCAGGAAGATTCACCATCGTTATTCAAAAAAGGTTTGTGTGAGGGCGTTAAATCTTCCTGGGAGACCTGAGAGGAGACTTCTTTGAGCATTAAAGCAGAAATGATGCGTGATAATCTCTGACTACGTTGCTGGAGGGCTGGGATCTGCTAAGACATATGGTATGATTTTTTAAAAAAACATTGAGAGAAACAAACAAAATACCTTGTTGCAATCCAGGAAACATGCATAAATACATTTTATGCAATTTATACATCTGCATGCTTTGTGTCTTAGGAGAATTCTTTTATAGCATCATATCACCAACGTTCAATCATTAAAGGTTTCCAGTGGGACTCAAGTTTCTGAATAACTATAAAACAGGACTAAATTTCAGCATTTCAAAGAAAAATACAGGGGTTTTGCTACCACAGAAGTAGTGAAGGAAGTAGGTTTTGCAATTTATTTTCTTCAACACATTACGACCAACCTATCAAGACCAAGACACAAGACAGAAGGGAAAAAAAGAAAATAAAAAAGCAACTGCTACAAATAGTGGCAATCTTACAATATACGTTAAATATAAAAATTTCACAATCTTTTCTAAATTCTGACTGTAATTTGTATCTGGATTCTGAATAAATGAATTTATAAGGTTAAACTAAAATGTAATGTTTATGTTCTATTTGGTTTTTTGCAATTCTTGAACTGTACCAACTCTTATAAGATTATTTTTGATATTTTGTCATGTTTATGCTGTGCCTGACTAGGGAACATATACAAAATATTTCCTAAAATATACAGATACTGTAGACCATGGTCCCATTCAAATAATATATTTTATATATGTAGACCCAACACCTTTCAGTGCTATGGAACTCAATTTTGTGGATAAAATTTAAGTTAGTTTTCCTCAAATGTTGAAAAGAAATAAACATTGGCTTCTCTCTAAACCTTCAAAAGCAAGTTGAAAAGTGGAAAAGGTTTGTTGCTGGGTTTTTCCTTTTAATGTTTCATCAACACTGGCATTTTATGTTATGTTATGTTATGTTATGTTATTTATTTATTTTTGCCTTTTAGGGAAGGGTCTACATGGTGTAGGGTCTCACTACTAGATCAGACACATAGTGATCCGCCTGTTTTCAGCCTCCAAGAGTGCTCCCAGTGAGCGATGTTTCAATCACCATTTCAGCACGCCCAGGGGGCAGGGCTGGCACGGCAGGCCAAGGGAACGAACCCCGGTCCCTGTGCCTGCTTGCAGGCACTTTAATCTGCTGAGCTATGTTATTTGGGTGGCCCAACACTGGCATTTTAAATCATTTCTTCAAACATGAATTTCAGGCTAGCAATATAGCTCAGTGGACTAAGTGTCTGCTTAAGCAAGCACAGGGACAGGGGTTCAATCCCCAGTACTCCATGCTGCACTAGCCCTGCCTTTGAGCCCACTGAGCCAAAAGACCAAAACTGGGTGTTGTGGTGCATGCCTATAATCCCAGTGCTGCAGAGGCTAAAAACAAGGGGATCACTATTAGAGTCTGAGCTGCCGAGTGAGGCCCTGTACCAAATACATAAAAAATTATGAATTTAATAGTTTTGCCTATGAAAAAATTTAAAAAATGATTCTGACCCTATTTTGACAATTTCTGGTTTATGTCCACTTATATACATTTCTTGATGCTATCCTTCTATATGAATATCATTCCATGGTAATGTACACTTACTATTTCCACGCTTAGAAAATAAAATTTGCACAAATCCATGCCCCTAAGAGTTTAACTGTAATCATCTTCAGTTTATATTCTGCATGAAACATAAAATTATCTTGAGGGTCAGGTAGAACCCATTTTGCAGAAAATCTAAGACATTTGAGGAATCAGTGTGTGTTCTATACCAAAAATTATATTATAATGTGGTTGTATCTAAGTGATTATCCTTAGAACTTTTATTTTCAAATTTAACCCAGTAACTTGGAAAAAAAAATCCCAAATCAACCTGTAGTTAGTCACATGAGTAAAATTAACACTAATCATTTGAAGGGTCATTGACTAATTGCCTAACACAGGAGTCCGTATCATTAGTCTTTTGTCAAATGTTTTTATTTTGATTGGGTTAAGGTTACTTGGCATTCTGTATGCTTCGGTTACTGAATGTCAGATTGTTTCCTCATATTTGGGAAGTTTTCTGCTAT
>NDGM010788449.1:0-10205 GCA_002564305.1 Octomys mimax
GCTTGCCAGGAAAGCGCTTATTCCACTGAGTCATCTCCCTGGCCCTTGGGACACATTTCTGTTAAGGTGTGTCCTTGTAACTTTTCAAAGTTATTCTTTTTTGTTCACCTCAAGAAAGCATCAACCATCTCCTTGTGGTTTCCAGCCCTCAAGTCAGGGACTCACAGTTAGTTCCAAGGCCCACAGGATGGACACACAGGTCACGGGGCTTTCCCTCTCACCTATTGCAGTGGTCCACTTCCTCTTTGAAACAAAGCTAAGATGAATCGGGGCCTAACAGTACAATGTGACCAAGAAGAAATCTCAGGGCAGCAATGTGAAAAAATCCACAGTAGGGAAATCCCAGGGAAAGAAAGAGGACCTATGGTAGACAAGGACTGTGTATGGGTATTGAACTGAGGAAAATGATGTGGCGCTGGTCAGGTGTTAAGCTGCACAGCTCATCGGCACTGACTTGACCATTGCAAAAATCTGAAATTCCATTAAAGATCAATGTATTTAAATATCTACTGAACACTGGAAATTAAGGAATGAGTAAAAACAGCAGTAAGTGCATCAAGTAGGGAGCAGGAAGATGTGTATAGTGCAGGAGCTGGCAGCAGGTGGGCAGAGGTCAGGAGGTGACACTTGCTGCAGAACCACAAGTGGCCCTATAGCTGGTAAACAGGTGGCTCCAGCAGATGGCTATCCTTTCAGTGCTAGAGCTTGTGAGGAAGCTGCGGGTAGGGCAGGCACAGGCTCTGCCCTTGCAACTGGAGCTTCTGCTGCAGCTACCCTGCAGCTAAAGAAAAGAGACCATTGACTCTCCATGCTTCTTCCATGAGAGCTGTGTCCCATAGCTTGGCCTAGGAGGTCACCTTTGACTGCACACACCCACTGACTTCTGGGTCTCCTGATTTTCCTAGGACAACACAGCAATTGGGAGCTCTTTATACCTGCTCAGTCCCATCCTGCCCATATGCCCACAGATGAGTATGTACTCATTCTTACAGCCCTGCTGTATTCCTCAGTGGGCTGGGCTGCAGTGATGGGGTCAGAGGACTGTGTGGTGGGAGGTCTACCTTGGTGTGCATCTCCAACCAAGAGTTAACAAGGAAAGAGTCAAGTCTGAGGGGATAAGAGGGAGGAGTCCTTGATGAATCGTGGGACCATCTTAGCTTCAGCAAAGCATGGCACCCATCACTCTTGCCCTGCACAATGCCTATGACCTCTGTGCAGAATAGGAGGCATGTCTGTCATAGCCCTGTCCTTGTGGGTAAAGGGCACATGCTCCATAAATGTCTGAGCAGAGGAAAGCGAGAGTGTATCCAGCCTGGCCTTCCCCCATTCTTTGGCTCATTGCTCTGCCCAATTCTGTTTGTCCTCTGAGCACCTCTTCTCCATGCTGTACATTGGCATCTAGAGAGGGCCAGAGGCTGTGGCGCCTACCACTCTGGGGCACTGTCTTCTCTTCTCCTAGTGTTTGTTTAGCCCCTGACTCTCAGAGAAGCTGAGGAGTGCATTGGTTGCCCCTTGTTGGTCAATGGAACATGCTCAGTCCTAGATGAATGTGTGCACATAGTGTTGCCTCATGTGTATTCTCAGAGAAAGGCACACATCAGTACATTTCATGATAATTGGTGTGGGCCTGGTCCACAGGGACTCTGACTCTGCATAAACCCATAGAGCGTCTCTCCACTCTCCTTTGCACTGAACAAAATAACTTCACCCAGGTGCTGAATTCAGAAGGGAATACGGGATCAGAGGTGAGAAGAAGGGCAGCCATTGCCTCAGGACTTCCCCAGAAGCAAGGCCAAGGCTACCACCTGTCAGCACTTGGAGACCCCATGTTCTCCTACAGTGACTCTGTGGGCTTGGCCTAGGAGCACTGTTCAGCTCAGGGAAACAGAGGCTAAGAGAAGTACAGGGACATTCCCAGGACTTGGAGCTGTATGTGGCCCAGTCATACTGCGCTGCCGAGGGCAACACTCACCTTCCCATCATCCTGGCCTGGTGGTTGTAGGTGGAGGCTATGGTGGTGCTCAAGGAGGCAGGCCCATGGAAGGACTGGTTGCCCAGGAATGCTGGGCCCACCCACTGTGAGGGAAACTGATGGGACTACCTGCACCTGTCATCCTGGACAGACTTCTGTGAGGTTCCCAGCTGAGTGGTTTCCAATCTGTCATGCAACAGAGGGGATACATGGAATCAGTGGCCAAACTGGGAGCAAGCTGGAGGGCTTTGGGGTGTAACTTAGACCAAACTTCAAATTGCTTTGTGACATTTGCCTCAAGAGAGGTAGGAGAGTCCAGCACAAATGTGGTTTTTAGAGGTAAAGTTAAATTACAGAAGAGAATGGTGAGAAATTTTACCAAGTCCAAGACAGTTTGTTTGGGGCTGGGGAGATGGCTCAGTAGAATAAGCACTTCCCTGCTAAGCGCAAGGGCCTGAGTTCAATCCCTGGTGCCCAAACAACAACAGCCCCTGTTAACTGAGACAACGTCCCTTGGTAGAAATGAGAGGACAGGTCTTGTCCTCTGGGGGTGAGTCCATCTCCTGTGGATCACTCTGTACATGAGGAAACCCAAGATGCTTCCTGGATGAATAGGAAAATGCTCCCTGGAAGGAATAGAGTCTAGGTCTTGGAGCATAAAGAGCTGCGTGGTCATGGTCACCACCTCTCTTCTGCACTGTGCCACAAGTGACAGTGTGGGAAGAAATGCCAGTGTTCCTGATCAACATAGCTCTGGAAATCTCAAGACACAGAAGAGTTGGCAAATGCGGTGTACGACAAAAAGGCAAGTCCCCCAAGGACACCTAGATCCATGTGGAGTGATGTAACATGGCACAGTGTCACTATCCCTTCTCTTATGTTCCTAACAACATGTGGACAGTGACCTTGCACTAGGCAAATAGGGAGTTGGGCAGAGAGCAATTGAGTGGAGGACAAGAAGCTCAGACTTCTTTGGGAGCAAGACACTTGGTGTGCTGTCTATACAGGCCCACAATGAGGTGTCAAGGCTGGTGTGTGGTCACCATGGCACCTACCTGTGTTTCTTCTCTAATGCCCCAGTAGAAGTCTTTCTATTCCCACCACTACTCAATGGCTGAGCTGGCCCTTGCTGCTATGTTAAAGCCTCAGTGTCTTCTGCAAGAAAATGGCTAAAAGACTCCAGTGACTGACCCTAGTGCAGTGTTCTCTGTACACTTATGTACGGAAAACATCCATCCACCAGTGGGAAGCATCACACCCTGCCATTCCATGCTCTACAATGTTTATGACCCTGGTGAGCTTTTGTAGCCCAGTTCACATAGATACCTGTGTTATATGATCCTACTCCAGTGCCTGAGGAAATGAATCTGGGACTGTCGATTTACACTGGGCACTGGACTTCCCTACCTGCTAGCCCTCTCTTGGATATGAATGTGATAGGACACTATGCTTACAACATTCCAGCATCTACTTCTGCACAGGTGGTCTATCCCTCATGGCCCCAATTCCCTCACACCCACAAAGAACTGCTGAAGTTGTTCAGGGAACTCATGCCAGGGTGGACATGTGCTGGTCTTCCTGGTGTCTCTCAGTGGGTTGTGCACAGGCCTTGGAAGACCTTGCCTGGACTCATTCCCGTCTCAGGGCAGCGTATTGCCAGCTCAGAGATGACCTCCTCTGGTCTTCTGTCTGATTCCCATCATCTAGTCGCCAACTCTGGGAAGTCTTCCTCAGGAATGACATTCTTTCATCCCCTAGGTGTTTGTTGGCACCACATGGTCACAGCAGGGTAGACTTCGTCTGCAAGGACTTCCTCTGGGCTTCTAGGTCTTTGTGGGTTTCTCACACCATGGCCTGTGAAGACCTCCTCTGGAAAGACCTCTCATGGGATCCTCCATCTTTGTGGGTTCCTAATGCCCAGGCTTGGGAAAATCTTCCTTGTGCTGCTAGGTGTTTGTGGGTAGCACATGGCCGGGCCTGGGAAGGTGTCCTCTGGAAAGACCTCCTCTCAACTTCCAGGGCTTGTGGATCCTGCCTGAGCAGGAGAGGAAAGATGTTCCTTGGGAAGACCTTGCCCTGGCTACTTGGTCTTTGGAAGTGACCCATTCATTGTCTGTTCTGGGATGGTATCCTTTGGGAAGACCTTCCCTTGACTTTCAGATCTTTGTGGATCTTGCATGAGCAGACCAGAAGGTAACTTCCTTGGGTAAACCATCCCTGCACTCATAGGTCTTTTTTGGTAGCATATAACCTGGCCTGGGAAGGTGCTTTCTGGGAAGATTTCCTCTGAGCTCCCAAGTCTTTGTAGGACTGGCAAGAGCAGGCTGGGAAAGACCTTCCATGGGAAGACCTCTCATGGGTTTCTCAGTCCTGTGGGTGACCCACTGTCTGGCCTGGGAAGGTGTCCTCTGGGAATGCCTCCTCTTGACTTTCAGCTCTTTGTGTATCCTGCCTGAGCAGACCAGGCAAGATCTCCAATGGGAATACCTCCCTTGGGCTTCTAGGTGGTTGTGGGTTACCCATTGTCTGGCTAGGGAAGGTGCCTTCTGAGAAAATCTCCACTGGGCTAACAGGTGGATCCTGCATGAATGGGCCAGGGAGGATCTCCCCATGGGAAAACCTCTGCTGGGCTCCTAGGTGTTTGTAGGTAGCACAAGTCCTCAACTATGAAGGTGTCCTCTAGGATGAACTCTCCAGTCCTCTCAGGTCTTTGTAACTCTGGCCTGAGCAGGCCAGGAAAGACCTCGCATGGGAAGACCTCCCCCGGGCTTCAAGGACTTTGTGCATAACCCACTGTCTGGCCTGGGAAAGTTTCCTTTGGAAAGACCTCCCTTTGACTTTCCAGTCTTTGTGTGTCCTTCATGAACAGGCCAGGAAAGACACGCCATGGGAAGACCATCCCTGGGTTCCTAGGTTTTGGTGGGTGACCCACATTTTGGCCAAGGAAGGTGTCTTCTGAGAAGATCTCCACCAGGCTAGCAGGTCTTTATGGATCCTGCATGAATGGACCAAGGAGGACCTCCCCTGGGAAATCCTCCACTGGGCTCTTATATTTTTGCATGTAGCACATGTCCTCAACTATGAAGCACATGTCCTCCGCTATCATTAGTTTGATCTATCCTCTGGGATAAACTCCCTTGTCCTCCCAGGTCTTTGTAATTCTGGCCTGGGCAGGCCAGGAAAGAACTCCTATGGGAAGCCCTCTCCTGGGCTCCAAGGACTTTGTGGGTAGCCCACTGTCTGGCCTGGGAAGGGGTCCTCTGTGAAGATCTCCCCTTGACTTTTAGGTCTTTGTCTATCCTGCATGGGCAGGTCACTGATGACCTCCCATGGGAAGACCTCCCTTGGAGTTCTGGGACTTTGTAGGTAGTGCATGACCTGGCCTATGATGGTGTCATCTGGGAAGATCTCCTGTGTTGTCCCAGGTCTTTGTGGGACCTACATGATCAGGCCTGGAATGACCTCCAATGGGAAGACCTCTACTCGCCTCCTAGATCTTTGTCCATAATGTATGGCCTGGCCTGGGAAAGTGTCTTCTAACATGATCTCCTCTGGGCTCCCAGGTCTTTGTGGGTAGCATATGGCCATATCCTTGCCTATGAAATTGTCTGCTGGGAAGATCTCCACTGGACTCCTGGATCTTTGTGGGTCTTGCACATGCAAGGCAGGGATAACCTCCCTTGAGAGGTCCTCCCTCTGAGGTCCTCACTGATTGAACTACTGTGGCCTTTACTGTGAGTATCATACCCTGGGTTTCTTGCAGTCTCTGGACTCCTACTTATCACATCAGATCACTGGCTGGCTGGAACTGATAAGACCTGTCTAGGTCTCCTTGGCGTCCTTGTATCCTGCAAAGCTGGGCAGAAGGAGGTTTTCCCTGGTTTCCTGGATTTTTCTGTCTTAATGGTGGTGAACCCTGAGGGCACCTGGCCCAGCCTCCTTATTACCTCTGGGACCCTGGTAGCAGGGCCTTTGGACATCTTCCCTATGTCCCTAGGGAGCTTTGGATGCTTGGTAGCTGGGCCAAGGACATCCTTCTCTGGGCTCATTAGTATCTCAGGGTACAGAGTACCGGTGCCTGGGGAGCCCTTTCCTGGCCTTTTGGTGAGATTTCTGGTTCTAGAGGCTGAGCCTGTGGAGACTGGCACCAGACTCCTTGGTGCTTCTTGGCCCATGGTGCTCATGCCTATGGATTCCTGCACTGGGCTTCCAGTGACAGTTGAGTCTCTCCTGCAGTGTGGCCTGAGTTGTCTACATCAAGCAAACCATCTTCGCAGTCGTTGACACATGCTTTCTCTTCCTAAAGTCCTGGGGCTATCACCTTGAGAAGTTCGGAAGCAGTTCATTATGTTTACTGTTCACTCTCTTGACAAATGAGCTCAAGAATTAACTGTCACCTTGTTGTGATGCATACTCACAAGGGTTCCAAGTTCTACCTGGACATATTACCAAGGAAGTGAGGTCATGTCTTGGGTTCATGAGCTGAGCAGCCCTTCTGGTAAGAAGGGCCTATGGGCAATCTTTATATTCATAGTGAAATAAATCCATGGCTATTGCCTTATCATTAGTTTGATCTATCTATCTACCTATTGCCTATCTTCCTTTCTATCATTTATCTATTGTTTATGTTTGTAGTACTGACTGTTGAACCCACTGTCTTCATATTGAGCCACAGCTTCAGTTTTTCCAGACACTTACTAAGGTCTCCGTAAATTGCTTAATTGAGCATGTTGGGCTGCCCTTGTGATCTTGCTGCCTGAACTGCAGAATGCTGGGATTCCCACCATTCCTGATTCAGCGTGCTCTTTGGACACAGCAAAGCAAACTAAAAAAGTTGCTCTGATTTTAGCCATTGGAAACATTTTAAGGCAACATGTATGGCTTGAAACTTGAAGTCCAGATGGCACTGGAGTCCAGCTCCCATCTGAGCATTCCTGAACCTTGTCTTTCAGTGCATTTCTAACAGCATTTTAAGGTGTGATTAGTACCACGCTTCAAGCTTATGTTGCCTGGATGGGCAAATCCACATTGGAATGAAGTTCATCATCACTTACCAACCCTGGGAGTGGGTAACATGCGCCTTAAGTCATGGCTGGTGATGAATACCAGAAAACATTGGTAAAAATGTTTATAGAAGCACTGCTGTCATGACAAAATTGGACATAAGGGAAATATCCACTAACAAGGAAAACATTAAGTGTGGCCTATTTTTTTTCTAAACAAATTTCTGCATTATATACACAGTCCTTCTTTCTACAATTGCTTGTGTTACCTAATCATTTCCTAATAAATAAATAGTTTTAGATAAGAATTATTGACTTTTCAAGGCCAGGAAGATAAGTCAGTGGCTTAAGTGCCTGCCTGACAAGTGCAAGGCCTGGAGTTCAATTCCTGAGACTGCCAAAACAAATAAAAACAATTAATGACTTCATTTTTAATGATGACAATTCAGAATTGAGGCAAGCAACTGTTAACAGGAATTTATCTTAACACATACTAAAGATAGAAAGGAATACTTATTGGACTACTGCAAGTGAATGAAAGCTGTTGCAACAAGGAGACAGATTTATACTTGAGGGACACAGCAGGAGACTCAGTGAACAGAAAATTAAGAACTGGACAAGTTATCAGCAGCAGGAACTTGAGGAACTTGATCAGATAGACAAGGATAAGGACTAAAGAATTTGATCAGACATCAAATATGGGAGAATTGAGAATACTCCATTCACTGGCTTAGCAAGGTTCATGCTAGAGGCAGGTGTGGGTGCTGCACCACGGCAAAGGCCTTGTTGAGAAGCAGGCACAGAGAAGACCTCAAAGTTTGGGCACTCAACACCTAAGTTTTGTGGTAATGTTAAAAAGCAGTCTCACTCTCCACTGCACAGTATGGCAGTTGACATGACAAGACAGCTATTCCTTGAGGCTGCCTCATGTGGGGACCAGAGAGTGAGTCTGTAATTCACCTCACTGCAGATGGGGCTTGGACTGTTTGAGGGTCCAGGTGAGGGAAAGGGTAGTTGGATTAAACGTCATCATCTGTGAACATCATGGTCAGAGGTGTTACCTGTAGTTCCTTAAAAGCAAGCAATGAGGAACAGGTGAAATCTAAGTTTTTCAAAGGAGCTATAAACAGGGGTGGTTGTGGCTGGGGAGATGGCTCAGTAGAATAAGTGCTTGCCTGGCAAGTGCAAGGGCCTGAGTTCTAATCCCCAGTTCCACAAAAAAAACAACCAAACCACCAGGAGTGGTGGTGGTTGTTGTTTTCAGACTCTGTCTTTGTCTCCTTGTCATAGGGCTTCTATGACTGATTTTCCTTCTCTTTGGCTGCAAGGTCTTAGATCACATGGTACACATTTCTGAAGCTGATAGCATAGCAAGGAGCCCATTGAGAGCGAGGCTCTCAATGTTGTTGGGGGAGAGAGGCTGGAGAGATAAACATAAGAGATAGAAAGCTGAAGTCAGGTAGAGCCCTCTTTTGGGTGGAAGAGACCCGCTTAACCATGAAAGCAGGTTTATTCATACTTTGAGGACACTGGTGTCAATTTCAACCTGCTGCCTAGCAACTTTGTCTCACCTGAGCACCTCACATTCTCTAAGCATGAACAGCTTCTTTTTGTATTTTGTCTCACATATGTGATGGATGTCCATCTTTAGCCACTCCCTACAGCCTAGAGTTCACATTGTCATGCTCCTGTCACCTTTTTGAAATAGTGCAGCTTTATACCTGTTTGGTATTTGGAAGATGCATTTCTTGAATGTTTTATTGCTCCCATTAATGTTTTTCAATGTTATTTTTTTGTTTCTGAGGTGCAGAAATATGTCTTCCTTATCACTCTGATCACATTTCCTACTTCTACTTGCTCAGTATATTCATTTCGGTGTATGGAAAGATGAGAATTAATTTGTCTTTCTTCCTACAATTGCAGAATATACAATCAAATACAATTTTTTTAGAAGTAATCTTAGCTTCTTTTTTTGTATTCTTTTTTTAGGGGATGGTCTGCAGGGTGTACAGAGTCTCACTACTAGATCGGACTCGTAGTGATCGGCCTGTTTACCACCTCCCCAGGGCTGGTATTACAAGAGAGACACACCATGCCCAGTCTCAATTGTCATCTCAGCACACCCTGTGTGTGGGGCCAACAGGGCAAGCCCAGGGATCTAACCCCCAGCCCCTGCGCCTGCTTCCATGCGCTTTAATCTGCTGAACTATTTGGCCAGTCCAAGAAATAACTTTACTTTTAGCAAGATTTCATTTCATTTGTCTTTAAACATCTGACATTTTCATAATTTGCATTTATTTTTTATAAGGATGTTCTGTACAAAGTCAACATAGTGTCACAAATTGTTTCTTTTTTCTCATCTTCTTTATATGATCTTAAAAGAAATGTGCAGCAAATATCCTTTTCCTTAAGACACAGATATTCCTGGATTTATGACTTGTATCTACATGTTCCCCGAAAGCCACATACATGAGCTCATAGGTGCAGCTATTTGGAACCTGGCTGGATCTGGGACGTGTGATACTTTCACTGAGGGTGTGTGATACTAAATTAGTCCACTGCCTGAGATGAGCCTCGTTCTGAGTGTGGATAATGGAAATTCCACCCTGAGTGTGGGTGGCACCAGTCAATGGGCTGGATGGAACATAAAGGGAGCAAAGGAAGGCCGTCTTGCTCCTGCTGCTTGGTGCTCCACTGCCTTGCTGCCTTGTGCCCATCACACCACAAACTGTTGTTGCTCCTCTAGAATGCCTCTCATGCCACCCTGCCTTGCAGCCAGCTCATTATGTACTGAAACCTCTATAGACTATGACTCCAAATAAGCCTTTCCTTCTTTAACATGTGGGTGTTGAGTATTTTTTCTCAGGAAAAGAAACATGAATAAGACACTGAATGTTTCACAGTTTGGGTGGTAGTAATGAGGTTTTCTTGAGGTCCTTGAAAATAGATGCATCCTACCTATCCACCAAAGGCACCTATCCAGCCCACATGAAGCTTGTTCACTGCCTTTCACATGGACTGCTGGGTCCCATCTGCCCACCATGTTGCAGGACTAGAAAAGTTTAAACTGTTGGGAATTTCTAAAATGTAACTTCATAACATCTGAAAGTAAGGAACTCTTGCAGAAAGGTGTTGGAGTTTGAGTAGGACAGGTATTTTTTTTCCCCTTATTTATTTATTTATTTATTTTGACATCAGTTAAAGAAAAAATATAAAAACAATGGCACAAA
>NDGM010788629.1:0-11108 GCA_002564305.1 Octomys mimax
TGATGAGGCGGTTCCCCCTGTTCAGAAGTGACTATTCAGTGTCCGAGAATTTTACAAGCTGGTTGTTAACATTATCTTTCCTAAAAATTAAATTGTATACACTATTGAGTAAATAAAACTGAAGGGCCCCCACTTTCTCCCTGCACTCTTGAGGAGTTCGCGCCGCCTGCTGGCACTAGGTGGAAATGCACGCTCAAGACGCGCTGCTGCCGCTGTCTCCCAGGTACCTACCAGGCGGAGGCGCCGCGTTGATTGCTCTAAACTAGCCGTGATGGGGCCTTCGCACTGTGAAATCCACGATGTATAATGAACCAAGGTGATTCCCAGCTGCTCAGCGGTGCGCAGCAGGTCACCAGGCGAGGCTCAGCAATGCGACGCAGGCGGGAAGATGCGAGAGACGCAGGTTCAGAAGGCCTCGCTGCCTATCTTCAGGGCCGAGAGCCCTCCTGCCCGCACCACCCCGGAGACACGCAGAGCTCCTGAGTTGAAGTTCTTTTTAGCCCCAAACAACCCAGTGCCCCTGAGGAAGCTTGCTCTAGTGAGGAGGCTCTGCTTATTTCTGAGGCCGGGACCAATCTCCAGGTTCATGTTCAAGATTCCCTAAAAAAGAAATTTCTCCAAGTAGTTTACTTAATCTCACTTCCATACGTGCTTCCATTTTAGACGCATAACGAAACTGCACGAGAGTGCTTTCTCCTCTGGACGCCACAGCTTACTGACCCAGGCCACCCACTCTGCTCTTAGCAGAGGCTGCAGGGCCACAGGGCCAGCAGGGGGCAGCATGGAGCTGGGAAGAACCCGACTCGGGCCACCAGGCTGAGAGCACAGCCACTAAGCAGAGGATCTTCCTGAAGACCCCTCTGCTTCTCCACATCCACCGCGCAAACTGCCTTTTCAAATGCCAGACTGACTACATTCTACGCTTCTATAAAACAACCACAAAATAACTTCATGCAAATAGCCCCATGCCAGACAAGCGCAGCAAGTATTACGGTATTGCCAGGTTCCAAAATTCCAGCTTTTCCTATAACTGCCCAAGTTAAGAAAGGCAGTAAAAACTACCACTTAGGGAGTAAGTGGAGGGCAGGGTGTCGTGCCCATGGGTGCTCGGGTTCCTAAGGGAAAGCGCTTCACAGGGGTGGTTCTGGGTGGGCAGCATGAGCGTTAGGACTTAGGGGAACCCGGAGGCCTCAGCTCCAGGGCCAGGGCTTTGACCTCAATTCTGCAGCAGCTGGGGAAGGCATGGAAGAGCCGGACCAGCGGGTGGAATTCTGGGAAATGGCTCTTCTTGACGTGTGATGCACTTCCAATGTTTTCTTCTGACCACGCTCACTTTCACGGGCACCTGAAGAGACGCAGATAGGAGCAGGGAACAATTACACCGTATAATGGCTACTGAGCATCATTTGTGACCCAGGATTGTGACAGGCACGGAGGGCACCGAGGTTAGCATGATGCCAGCCCTGGGCTCCAGGGCTCCTCAGACCACAGCAGTGTATATTGAGGGACTATTCAGAAGGCAGGGTATTCACTGCCCAGGGTTAGTTTCATAATGAAAAGAAATATACAAACTGAAAAAAGCCCTTCATGAAACATCTCGGCATGGAGCACATTTGCCACTATTTCTAAATAGATGAGAGTCAAGGTTGAGCTGCATTCAAGAAAAACCAGTTCTGGAGTGTGCACAAAGCTGATCAGGTGGAGGGCGGGAACCTCTGCGACTAGGTAAGGATGAGCCGGAGGGGAAGCCAGAGGACAGTGAGTAATGGTACCCCAGGACGCAGGATGTGACAATAAGGGCAGCAGGGGGACAGAGAAGAAAGAGGCAAATGCCTTAAACGCATTCCTTAGTGACTGCAGGGACAGTGAAGCGAGGCAGCCAGGTGGGCAAAGCAGAGGAAAAGATGGAAACCCACCTCCGATGCCCTTTCTTCCAGGAAGCCTTTCCTACTTAGCTTCTGCGAGTGACTCTTCCACATTCCAAATGCGATTCGTTTAACACTGTGCACAGCGCTGGCGAGCTCCCATTCTGCACTAATCAAGTCAGTCAGACTCCAGTGGAAGTCTCAAGGCAGAGTGGCACTCACCTGCTTCTCCTTCACGCCGGCCACAGGAGCTCAGAAATGGCTAGGAGGTGACAGAGCAGAGGAGCAGATGAAAATCACCCTCAGCACTGAAATTCAGGATTCCGTGTCCTCCGCTCGGCGGGGACCGGAAGCTGGTGAACACCCTGGGCCTGGCAGAGTGCGATCCACAGAGGGGTGAGTGGTAGGGCAGGGCCTGGGGCAGTCTCGGGAGTGAAAGACAATCAGAAGAATCAATCGCTTTCAAAGGCAGGCTTATTGGAAAGTATTCAGGTGTATTCCACTAAAAATTAAAATATGAGAGCAGCGAACAAATGCACTCAATTCAGTAGTGAGGCCGAAGCTGCAGGGACAGGTGCCACACGAGGGCGTCAGGTGCCAAGGTTGGGCTGGGAGTGCACTTCGGGGGCAGAGCGGTGGAAGATGCTGGAGGGCTTAGGGTGCTAATTTTAAAGTATGATGAACAACAGGAATGTCAGCGTGGCCCACTTGCAAGAGGTGACAGGTGACAATGACACAGGAAGCTGTCAAGGGTGCAGGGAACGATGACTGCGTTGAGATAAACAGCTCTTGTGAAACCCGCAGTACTCTGTAGTTGCCCTTCAGAGCTGTAGGGCCAGGGAACCCAGGTGGCCTCTGGCCCTGGGGTGTCCAGATGTGCTGGTTGGGACATCCATGCCTTGTGGGAAGGGTGTGTCCAGACATGGGGGCTCACCCATCTGGATTCCTAACTTCAGTCCAGAAAGTCATCGCACTTTCCCCTAGTTTAGGTGAATTCCCAGAAACCTAACAAGAGGCTTTTTTGGATCATTTAACCTGCCTCCTTCTTCCAAATGAGGAGCCAGGCGTCCAAATAGGCCAAGTAGCTGTCTAAGGTCACACTGCTGGGTTACAGGGGACCAAAGAACAAGACCAAACTAGCGTCCAGGCCATGAGTCCTGAGGTCTTCAAATGTTGTGGTTGGTGGGGCAAAGAAAAAGGCAGGGAAGGAGGAGGAAGCAAGGAAACCAGACCTCTCCCACCGCCCAACTGACCCCTTCTGCTTCCTGGGTCATATGAGCACCCACAGCTAAGGGAGCAGCCTGGCTCCTGCTCGACGGAATCAACATGTGGGATTCGTCTCTTTTATCCATTGTTTGGCATGTTCTCACCAGCTTGAACCACCAGTGGTACAAGCATGACAGTCCCATCCAGCTGCAGGGGACAGTCCCATTGGGTGGTACAGCCCACTCAACAGGATGGTCTCACCTGTGCAGGCCTGCTGTGGAAGTCTCAATCCTCTGTGTACAAACTGTAGGGGCCAGGTTATTCCATTGTTTTTACCGTGTTTGAATCACTGTTTAAAGTCCTGTTGTCAGGCCAGGGAGATAGTTCGGTGGTCTAAGCACCTGCCTGGCAAGCACAAGGACCCAGGTTTGATCCTAGGTACTGCATGCTATGTCAGCCCCGAACGCTGAGTGTGCTGTGCTAGGCACTGAAACCAGGGCTGGTG
The DNA here is from genome assembly GCA_002564305.1 of Octomys mimax. NCBI lineage: Eukaryota > Metazoa > Chordata > Mammalia > Rodentia > Octodontidae > Octomys > Octomys mimax. Next base: position 3,577 of record NDGM010788629.1, read on the forward strand.
ATGCACACATTGGGGAGCCTGAGACAGGAGGATCACTATGAGTCCAAGCTGCGAAGTGATTTTGGAGACTGGGCTTCTCCAGTTACTAACTCAGGTGGGCTTTGATCACGTGGTATGCCCAACGCTGAGGGGCTCCTAGATCTCACCCTTTTTCTACATGGTTTATCTCCATGAACTCATGATTCCACACAGCCTAATGAGGTGAGCCCTCTACACAGTACAGGGGTGAAGCCACAGTCAGTAACTCACCCCTGACTGAGGGGTCACTGATCCTTGTGAGCATGGTCCTGGTGGCCCCAGCCACAGACCCACACCCTGCACTGGCTGCTGGGGACCCGCACTTGTCTGCTTTCAACAGCACCTGGCAGTCACCATTTAAAACCAGCTCACAGTTCTAGAGACTTTTACAGAACTCAATACGTCACTCAGTGGAAGGCAAGATCATCCACACCAGAAGCTCAACCTCAGTTTCAACTTGTTCTGTGAAGTCAGTCAGTGTGAGGTGCAGTTGACAGGAGGGGTGTCATCTTCTTAAGACTTATCATACTGGGAGATGCCACTTGGGTGTTTGGTTATCCTTCTGGGAGAAAGGTTCAGAGTTCTCAATGGAAGTCACCCAGTTTTTCTCATGGGGAAAAAAGTATCAGTCAAGACCTGACCTCAAGGTCATATTGATTGAGTTTTTTACCTAGGTGGGTTTGTGGGAGCTGAGTGTGTACCCAGGAATGCCATGATATTCTATTCTGAGGCTCAACTAAGTGTTCAACAGGCAATATGTGTAGGAAACAGTCTGAAAATTGAGCAAGTAGCCTTGTCCTCCGTCATGACAATGCTCTGTGTCACATACCTCTTGTGGCATGGAAATTCCTACAAGAAACATGACAGTGTGTCCCCATCTTCCTTATCCAGCACTGTGTAGCTTCCCCAACATAAAAATAGCCATGAAAGGTAAATTCTTTGAATGAGTTCAGGCCATGAAAAAAACCACAGCAGAGATGGAGGCATTGGAAGGGGGTCAATGACAATGTGTTTTTTAGTGTAAACATTCACTGTATGTTTCGATCACCTGGATATTGGTTCACTTCATCCTGAACCAGTCCTACAACATGGTGGGACATTACCATCACCTTCAGGTGACATGTAAACCTAAAGCACAGATGCTTCAGGGACTCCCTGAAGGCCGCAGAAGGACAGGCCAAGAACTGTGCTGTGGAACTGAGTACCCGAGTAGCAGTGTCCCCTCCCTAACCACACTGGTGTCCTGCTTCAAGCCAAGGGGTCTGGGACAATTCAGAGAGTGCCCTGCCTTTGCCACTGCCTCAGTTTATCAAGCCACCCCATCCTTCCTGTGCCTTCTCTGACACTAGCCTTGTGGACCAGAGAAGGAACATATGTGTGATGTGGGTTACCTGTTGCGCACCCTACTGGATCCTGGAGAGCAGGTGCCTGGGTAGACAGCAGCTGAGGCATGGAGGCCCACAGCCCTGGGGGCCCAGCTGTATGACTTAGAGCAAGTTATTCAAGTCCCTAAACAGAAGCAAGACCATGACAGCACCTCCCATGCGGGGTGTCTCAGTGACTTTTCTCTCCTCACTGAGACAAAATACTGACATCCCTAGTTAAAAGGAGAGGGGCTAATGTAGCTCACAGTGTGTGCAGGTTTCAGTCCATAATTGGCTGGCTCCTTGGCAGGGAGGCACATGGAAGGGGGGCAACAGTTCATGGTGCTGGAAGACCACAAAAGCAACCTCAGGCAATCCTCTTTCTGCCCCTTACATTGTACCCAGTCTTCCGGGATCAAGGTGGAGCCAATCCAATCACTAGCATGATCCAGCAACCACCCACCCTCAATCCCAGCATTGTGTCATGAATCAATCACACACTCTAGATTCAACCACCACCAAAACCCCATCTAAAACTGCATGAGGTTTTGGGAGGACATGTAGATGCAAGCCATAACATGGGGCATTATAACATTAGGAATGCTACATGTATAATGCACACAATGACGCTGGTACACAATAACCCATTAGTAAATAATCCAGCCGGGTGTGGTGGTGTGCACTTTTAATATCAGCTGCTCAGGAGGCAGAGGCAGGAGTATTTCAAGTTCAAAGCCCACAGCACAATGCAATACTGTCTCAAAAGCAGCGAATGACTTTGATTGAGATCAGTGTATTCAGTAAGCACCTCCGGAGGTCTACTATTCCTAGATGTAGCGGGAAACAAAGCCCTGAGAAGGCATTACCCCCATGGAGATTTTATTTCTATCATGGAAGCCAAAAGGAAACCCATGAATGGATTCCTCATGTGACAGGCACCAAACAGTGATCCTGAAGGGCCCAGGGAGGTGACCTCACCTGTGGGAGGCTGTGTGTCCCTCACCATAAGGTTGCTTTTTCTGGAACAATAATTTTCAAACATCTTGGCTTGTGTTTCTTATGATTATTGTCGACGCCAAAGTACCACGGCAAACAGAAACGCTGAAGCGATACCTAAGATCTGGAGATAGACTTATTCACAACAAAACGGGCACAGATTAGGATCATTCCCAAAAGATCAGGCTCTGATCTGTGGTGGTCTAGGGCTTATATGGGATAAGAAAGCAGGAAATGCAGAGGCAGAACGGCTCAATAGTTGGGGACTGGTTTGTACAGTGTGCAACACAGTGAGCAGCCATTTCTAAGTGACAGGAACAACAAGGACTGGAACAACAACTATTACCTGGGCAACTAAGAAACTGAAGTCTACCAGCTGGGGAAACAGCTTCTGCTACAAAAGGGCTTTTAAAATGTGGCTGACATCAGTACCTATCTCCCACACCAAGAATTAAAGTGTGAAAGCTGCAGAAAGCCACAGAGCAGCACGCTCACCTCGCCCCAGGCACTATCTAGAGCACTTCATGCGCACCTGGCAATGTCAGGGTGTAATGAATGGTAAGAACACCCCACCCCATGGCTACCTGCTTGTGGACATCCGTGTTCCAGTGAAAATGTGCTCAGGTGGCTGCCAGCTCCAAAAAGCTAATCCTATTTTATTCCTCCATCATCGCTGGTGTCTTCTTGCTTATTTTTCTTCAATTAGAAGCTGATAAAAGTGAAACTGCAGTTTTAGAGCCCTCAACGTGTGGATGCCTGTGGTAGGTTTCTTGAGTTGAGTATGACCCACCTGCTTACATTCAAAAACCAAACCCAGATCCAAACCTTAATGCTTGATCTGTGGGAGAAGACTGTCATTATGAAATAAAATTTACTTCTCTATTGAAAATCACACGTCATGCATCACTCATAGAGAGACTGGGGCTTCATTCAGAGGTGTATAGCACTGTCTTCCCACAGACATCTTTTCCTTATTTTATTGTGACTTTAAATGAATGCAATGGCGCAGAGCGTCCTAAACACAGATGAGGTGACTTTGTAGCTGCATTCCACCATGCTTGGAGGAGCCGCTCCAATGTGTGCTTTGGGGTCCACAATATAATGGCTTCGCGAGACAATCTTTTTGCTGGTTCTTGTTTTTGTAACTAAAGTATTCTACCCTCCAACAGCTTATGACAAGGTAAGCTGGCGTGGATTTTGGGTGCTGAGCCCTGGAATCGGTCTGTGTGGGAAAGCAGGTCAGATTTTGGACTGAACAGGAGGAGCAGCTGATGGGCACATAAAAGGGGAGAGTGAAGAAAGAGAATTTCTCTTCAGTGACAAGCCAATCTGGAAGGGGAAAGGAAAATAAACCCGTGGGTAGCAGGAAGAGGTGGTCTTTACTGACCACCTACTATGTAAATATTTCATGTACTTTATGCAAATTACTTCTTTCAATCCTCCTCCTCTTCCTCCTCCTCCTCCTCCTTCTTCTTCTTGTATTGTTAGCACAGGGTCTACAGGGTCTTAGTACACAGATAAGACTTGTAGTGATCCTCCTGTTTTCAACCTCCCAAGCGCTGGGCTAACAGGCATGCACCACCATGCCCGGTCTCATTGCCATTTCAGTGAGCCCCGCGGGAGGGCACGGCACTCTGGGGATTGAACCTCCAATTGCTGTTTAAGCAGGCACTTTAAGCTGAGCTATCTGGCTGGCCCCTCATCCTTATTCTTACATTTATTTATTTATCTTTTGTACAATGAAAAGATTAAACCCCAGAAAGGTTAAGTAACTTGCTGAAGGTCACACAGTAACTGGCAGAGATGCAATCTGAACTCTGGCAAGCAGAGCAAGGATTGGAGTCAGACTTTTACTGCTCCTGATTAGCAGAAGTGACCTTCCTTCTCTAAATAGGAGGAGGACTGCCCCAGAATGTCCCCTCCCAATAACACTATGGCAGAATTCTCAAGCTGGGGAAGTAGAGAAGGCTCTGTGCCTGAGACACTTTCCTGGGTCCCAAAACATTGGTCCGGATGGGTTGAGTGCCCTGAATTTAGAAATCCTAAGAATAGGAGATGCTGACAAATGCGCAAAACATTTATTTAAGAACTACATGAACCATATAACCCAAAATTCCAAGGATATCCAATGGACCACTACAGATATTAGACTTAATGCCTTTTGGAAACACATATAACCAGGGGTGTCTCCTTGACACCTGTGACATCCAGAAGACCTGCTCTGGGTCCTCCCTGGCACGCGGGGAGGAGCCTGATTCTTCCACAGCTCCAGCTGACCTTGGCCGGGTCTTCAGCCTCTGTCTCCCCACCCATGCTGAGTAGGCCCACACCACTGCATGGTCATCAAGGTAAATGGGTTTACATCGTAAAATAATTTTAAAAATATGCTAGGTGTATAGCAGGAACTGGTGTTTCCAGTTACTTTGCATTCATTTCCATGTGTTACTGTTTTTTAGTCTTACTCTTTTCTCACTGCTTTGCTTTCACCCTCCTTCCCTCCAGGGGTGCACTGCAGGACCGGACCACACTGCACATGGAGAGAAGCAATGAATGTGGTAGGCCCAGCCCAGTGCTGCGCCCTGCTTCCTGCCCTCCTCCCCGGGTCCCCCCTCCACAGCCCTGACATTGCTCCATGGCTGCAGAATCATCCCTGGGCGCCAGAGTTTCCAAGATGGATGGAGGAGCCAACCCAGGGCAATGCAAACAGGAAGCAACCAGAGCCTTAGTCATGGCTTTGGCGGCCTCTTGTGGCTGCTGCTTTCTTCTCGGTGCTGCTTTCTCTGTGCTGGATGGGTGGGGCTGTCATCCACGGGGCAGATGCAGCCCCGCTCTCAGGTGCTGTGAGGTCTCATGGGAGGTCTCAGTTCATAGTCCCGTGGGAAACAGACCACTCATACTGAAGGGCGCACAGAGGGGAAAGAAACCCAGCCCTGTGATGGCGGGCAACACCGGATCAGCAAAGGTGAGGGCTGGAGCAGGAGGACGGGGTGGGTGGGCAGAGGATGCAGCGAGTGCAGAGGCCCTGGGAACGTGGCCACATGGGCGGGCGCACTGAAAGAAAGACCTAGAGCCACCCGTGGCTGAGCCACAGAAGCAGGGGCTATGACATGGGAGAGAAGCTTTGGGGCAGGTGGGCCTTAAGAACCAGGCTGACCCTGTGGCCTTTATCCAGAAAGGAACGGGAAGTCATTGATATATTTCATACTTAACAGATTTGACCTTTGAAATAAACCCATCCCCACCCCACGGACTCAGTGGACAAAGAGAAATATATGGAAACGTGGCCCGAGGGAGCCAGTCGGATACAGCTACAGCAGAGACCATGGCTTCCACGCCAGAAGCCCCCAGATCCACAGACAACAGTGCCCCGCAGGGAGATATCTAGGAGATCACCCTGATACAGGAGCAACATCACTCCCACCCTGCTAAAGGTCACCCATGTCAAGTTTGTGTCCCCTGAACTCAAAGAATAAATTTTGGAGGACAAAGGTGGTTGACAGTAGGAAAGGTTTATTGAGAGATAGCTCCTGAGCGTCAGGAGGGGTCCTGAGTGGGCTGCCTCTGAGGCCCTTTGTCGGGGGTGATTTATACAGCAAAATTACCATGTGGGCACAATGTGGGTCAAGCTATCATCAAATAATAAGATGACAAGTAGAGCTGCTTAGCTAACATTGGCCCAGAAGGCAAGTGGGGCACACCCGAGGGCATGTGTTCTGTCATTAACCTTGGCTTATCCATACCTTCTAAAACATTTTGAGAGTCCGGGTGCTCTTGTCCCTAACTGGGGAGTCTGATATATATCTGGATTAATGGTACTAGCTATAGTTCTATTATCCCTTAAGTGGGTACATTGTGATTGTATCTTGAGGCCTTTCGTTCTTCAGATGCACCCCAATTCTGACAGCCACAATTCTGGGGTCTGTGCTCTTTCACTGACTTCCCTGGGAAGGGAGCGCAGTCTCCCTCTGACTATATATTCATTTCTATCTAACTTAGCTGCCTATGATAATGGCATTGAGGTTCAAGAGGTATGGGTGTGGGAGAGGCTCCCCTAGAGCAACTGGGGGTGGGTGGTTTGGGGCAGGGGGGCAGGGGGCACTGGAAGGAGACATGGTTGGAGGGAAAGCACAGGGCTCCGGGCTTGGGCTTCAGCTTCTGGGCCATAAGCTAGCAAGGCAGCTGCCACGTCCCTGGCTCCAAAGAGCTGCTGATTGAAGTGCAGGATGCTGGAACTTTCCAGCATATGCACAGCTGGCCATGACAGGCCTGGGTACAATGGCTTAGGTGGGGAGAAGGAAAACGGAGAGAAAATCAGAGTGATGAAGACACTCACAGTTACAGCTGAATTCAATGTTCCAACTTCTAATTTGTTTTAAAATTTTCCTTCCCATAGACTGTCTGAATGTGCAATTCTCCTCGCCTACTAGGTGTGAATTCATTTTTATTTATTCTCACTGAGAAATATAAGATTCCACAGAACAGGCACACTACTTATTACCCAACCTCCTTTAATTTTAACCCAACAAGTTAGAAATGTGGGAAGCAGCAGTCTCCAGGCTGGGCTTTGGCAGCTGCAGCCCAACATCCTACTGGACGGTCCCCAGCGGGTGAGCCCCTCAAGGAGATCCTGCTACAGGCGAAGCCCTGTGCTCACTGCCCACTAAAATGTGAGACACAATGAGTTTATAGCATGAGCACAATCTGTCTATACGTTTATACAGCAAAACCATGGCAATTTCATTCCATATGAAATATATAGAGTCTCGATTTGTAGTAGAAGGAAAAAAAATGGAAAGCAAAAATATTGTAACCAAGATAGAAGGCTTAGAGTACATTATCTCAATTATCCTGCTACTCTGTTCTCCTAACGAAGTGTGAATTATGCACTGTTCTTTAGGATAGTTCTTAGAAGTTTTACTAGTGCATGTTTGTAGTACAGTGCTTACATTCATTGGGCAGACTTGGTACACACTACTTCCCTTGCTGCCCCTCTCTCCCCATCTGTCTTTATAAGCAACTCTTATAAATACTAAATGTACCTTGTGAGATTGTGGGGCCACAGAGAAGGGTGATTGATGCTGTACAGTGTGTCTAAGGAGAGTCACATGGAGAGAAAACATTCTCTCAGGCTTTCACAGACAGCAAATTAGTCAA
>NDGM010788820.1:0-10120 GCA_002564305.1 Octomys mimax
CTTGCAGGTGAGCTCACTGCTGTGACATTCCAAGACGATGTTAGAAAATAAATCCTCTGATGACTATATTAATACAGGATGGAGACACTGAATGCTGTGCTGGAAAATGTCTTAGATGTCTATAAATAAACCTTTTTTTAAAAAAAAAAAAAAAAGCCAGCAGGAGGACTGTGAGGAGCTAATGGAAAATCCACTCTGGGCTGACTGTCACAGCAGAAGAAGGCAGCCACAGGCTGGGCCGCACCAGGGACACCGGAGGGTTGATTTTTTTCTCCAAAGGCGAGCCACCAGCCGTGCTCCTCGGAAGGTGGCTTCCCTTGCTTTCTAACGTGCACGAAAGGTACACAGGGTTACACTCTGGCAAGGGGCGCCCCCTGAGGACTTCGGGGTGCAAGGGTCTGCAGAGGCTAGTCTGGGGTGGAGGGAAGCCGCCAAGGTTTTATAAACACACAGCTGGTCCAACACAGCACTGTGTCGATTAGAGCAGATGCCTAGAGATGGGGCGCTTCAGCCTTAAGCAGAGGAAGCAGCAGTGACAGGCCGCGGGGTGGCTAGACTCGAGGGCTCCTAACGTGGGGTTCCCTTGCAGGGAACTGGGGGTGATGCTGGGCTTGTGAAATTGGAAAAATTACTTTTACTTTCAGTGTCTTATCTGAAATTTAAGAAACAAATCCCTACAGTGTTAGCGCTATGGTTTTCTTGTCAGTGGAATTTTCACGTGACTTACTTTTCGAAGACATACATCTGTAAATACTTGGGATATCTGTAATGTGTGTAATTCTATGTGCTGCAGATATATGCCCTTTCAAGTTATAAATAAATGTAAGTAGATGATCGCCTTTACAGTGTGAAATAGTTTATGTATTTGGAGGCATCTGAAGAGGCCCACCACCCTCGCCAGCTGGCGCTGGAGCACGCTGAGCCCCGGCACAGGAGGGTGACCTCCGAGCAGAACGACACAGCCTCACGCCAAGGCTCTACCTGTCCCCACAGAATTCCTTGTGTTGTCAACTATGTGGATGACAGAGCACCGGCAAAGAGTGAAGAGACATAACAGATACAGCAAAATGGAAAGGAACTGAACACAAGGAATAAGCAATAAAGATGAGGGAAGAAAAGACAGGAATAAAGGAAGGGGTAAGCATGCAAGAACATATTTCGGAAGGCTGGGATGACGGCAGTTCTCATTTCCATCAGTGTTTCGGAAGTAGCCAGTTAATGTTTAAAATTTTCGCATTGACTAACTCTCTATGCTCTTGTCTATAATCTGAGCCAACTACATGGAGGACAGCAAAGTGCAATGCAAAAACCATAGCTGAATACCTCCTGTGTTGTTCTTCTCCATGTATACTATACCTAATGTCTTATCAATTAGTATACTCTCCTAAAAATAAATTTTAAAAAATAAGGTAAAAAATGACGAGAAAAAATTAAGGTTTATTGCAAGTGAGAATCAATGTTTAACCTATTTGACCAGCTATGCACACTTGTATCTATTAATCTGAACAACAGATTTGATGAAAGTATGTAATACAACAACCATTGTTAACTTTTTATTCTTGGTTTGAAATTCTGTACAATTTGTACTGTGGCTTGTTACTCTGTTTCTTTGTTTCTGCTATTTGTTTTTCATTCTTTAAAATAAAATGGAAAAGAGTGAGGAGGAGCAAGTTCTGGTTCCCAGCTTGTTTGCATTTTGGCATTGAGCTCAGTGGAGCGAGCCGGAGGCCCGCTCACCTGCTGATCACGTCCAGTGCTGCTTCCTGCGATCCCGACAGCAACCTTCTATTGTACTCTCATTGCTCAGTGAAAAAAGCTGAAGCTCAGACCTGTTAAGCAGCCCTCACACATTCCCAGGCAGCTGGGAAACAGCAGAAATGGGAGCTGTCTCCAGCGCCAGTGAGTTTTATATTCTGAAAATTGGGACATAACTGTTCCTGCCCTACTTACTTCAAAGGATTTTTTGCAAAGCCCAAAAGAATGATAGATGCCTAATGTACTAGGTCTCCACAGCACTTTCTATTTTGCAAAACAAGTTACCCATACTTTTCAATTACTGTTATTACTCCTGAGATTTTCAAGTACAGCTGACGTCTCAAGTTTGGGAAATAACCAGCGGAAATGCACCAGTGGAAATGCACCAATGGAAATGCACCAGTGGAAATGCACCAGCGGAAGTGCAGCAGTGGGGCTCTTTGAATCACACATTCAGCGGCAGTAGAACTACTCCACAGAGTGGCTGGTGGATGGTAGAAGGGTCTAGGTTACTGTCAGATAAGGATCCAATGAAATTAATTCTTGCTTGTTAGTGCCACCCTGCAGGGCTTGCTTGCAAAGTGTATTCTCTTCAATACATGAAAAATGCCCCCTTCAATCTAGCTTCAGGGTTTTAATTTACCTAGCAACTGTTACCTCCTAGGAGGCTGGACTGAAAGAGTCAGTCCATGTGGCTTGGGGGTGAAACGAGTAAAGCATGACCAGCTGCCTGGAGCATAAACCCTCTGCAACCCCTGCTGGGAGCGGGGACCTCTGGGGACCTTCTCTCCGGGTGTCTCGGGGACCACTCACCTGACTGACGATGAAGAAGATGACTGTCATTGCAGCGCAGGCCAAGGTGATGAGCATGAGGAATTTGAACCTGAAAATCAGCCCCTATTTGGAAAGAGGGAGAGGTGCTTAGTGTTTTGCTGAGCCTTTTGTCCAAATAGAAATTCAAGAAAAACTAATTTGAAAGAACAGTGAAAGCAAATCCCTACGAATGACAGTAGAATAATTCCACGTGCTAGTATGCCTCCCGCTCGTAGGCCTCAGCAGCAGGGCTAGTGTAGCCTGGGCTACCGCACTCCTAACTGGTCAGAGGGCTGCTAAGTCCCCGCCAAGCTCGCGAGGCTTCTATTCAGGGGCCTAGACTTTCAGAATCCAAGAATTCTGCTCCAGTGAACCAAAGGAAATACGAATATCTGCCAACAGGAATTGGGTTGAATCTGTTTAAGCGTCATTCCAGCACCGGGGCCAGGCAAACCTCAGAAAGCCCCTGAGACTCTGCAGAGCAGGCTGGATGTCCGTTATGCAGGGACTTTTATGTGCAGACCCCTGCCTAGGAGCAGCCCTGGGTTCAGCCCTTTCTCCTCCTTTTGTCAGGAGGAGTTAGGCTGGAGTCTCCAAGGACAGCCACTTAGGCATGACGCAAGGGGCCCTTGAGAGAAATCAGGAATGTGCAGAATGGAGCAGAGGATGTGAGGCTAAGGTCTTTCTCTTGAGCAAGGAATACAACCTGCACAGGATGACTGGCCCCTGGCCCGTGGCCTGCTGGCTACTTTAGGAGGATGTGGGCTGATAGACCCAGGATGCACCTACAGGCTCACTGTAGGCAAGGGAAATCTGCTGAAAGCCTTGCCTCCGCTTCACCAGAGCCGAGAACCTGCTGGGGGGAGGGAGACTGGACCTCTGCTGTCGTGGAGACCCTGCAGGGGTCTCTCAAAGCTGCGCAGGAAAGGAGAGACCCTTGCTGTGGCACTCGCGCAGGGGCTGGGGCCCGCCAGACCCTGAGCCACTCACCTCGTAGTGCAGCCGCCGCACCTTGCTCATGGCGGGCAGGCTGGACTGCTTCCCGCTGATGTTCCGGAACACCTGGAACACCATAAAACACAGGAAGAGGAAGTAGAGGCACAAGCAGATGCCGGCCACGATGATGAAGGCCATCTGACAGTGCGCAGTCAAGGAAGAGGAGGGCTTTCCGAGGACACAAGTGGGGACGCAGGCCGGGGTGCTTCTCCCAGAGCAGCCGGAGACACTTGGTTGGTCTCCAAGTATGTAGGGAATTTTGAGGGGGATAAGAATAGGACAAGCTTCCATGCCAATGCCAGGATCCTTTGAGAGGACTTCGGACACAAGTGGCGGTGGTAGGAGCTGGGGCGGGGCCCACTGAGGAGGCAAGGCCCAACTGGGGTCCAGTCTGAGGACTACCATGCTTAGACAGTGTTTTCCTGGCTTAGAAGGGGGCTGGCCTAACTCTGGTTCATCTCTGTTTTAACAATCCCACCCGATTTGCATACACACACACACACACACACACATATATATGCATACATATATGTATATGTGTGTGTGTTTTAAAAAATGTATTTAGTACAGGGTCTACAGGGTCTCATTGCACACATTGGACTCATAGTGATCTTCCTGGTTTCAGCCTCCCAAGCGCTGGGATTATGGCACGTGCCACCATGCCCAGTCTCAATCGCCCTCTCAGTGTGCTCCGGGGGCGGGCCGGAGATCAAATCGCCACCTGACCTCTACCTAAGCAGGCACTTTAATCTTCTGAGCTATCTGATTTGCTAATATTTGAAAAAATCATCGTAACAAATGCGAGTGCAGCACGTAGCACGTCGTGATGAATCCCACTCGCTTCCAGCCCTCGTCATTCCTGCGGGTCTCTGGAAGCAGCTCTGGAAGTCCCTGGCTGTGGGTGTCTTCACGCTGTTGTGGCTGCCTGGATGTCGTGCATGGATTCAAAACACTGACTTCATGTTCATGCTGACCTTGGGGAAGAGCCAGAAGTCGCCGAGACAGAGTGGGCAGTGTGGCGGGCGAGGACACGGCGCCTTGGTTTTATGAGGCCGCCTTTCTGTTGGGTTGTGTTTTTCATCCCACCTCATGAAGCTACTCAGGACAGAGGACCCTGGAGCTTCTGCAGATAGTGAGGGGTGGCGGGGAGAGTTTGAAGCAAGGAGGGAGGACCTTGAGGGGCGTTCCTGTGGATTTCACTATAATAATCCTTTTATTTAAGCACCCGTCACACTTTTTGGCCACACCTCACATTCATTAACTAGTGTGTTCAGTGAATTTCTCCTTTCTGTGACAAACAGTGCTCGGTTAATGTGAGTGTGGTTGTGCCCTGCAGGTCTTAGAATTTTCCTGGCTTCCGAGACTTCCTTCCGCAGCAACACGAAAGCGTGGCTCCAATGTGACATCATAAATGCTTCCTCCACTGCGCAGCTAACATTTCCGAGGAGGCAGTGCAGAGGTGGTGGTGTGGTAGAGGTGGAGGGAGGGCAGAAATCTGTTGTCTCTGGGGTGAAGACGCCACTTACTTAGCTTGTCACAGCATTCTTTCGATGCTAAGAAACCAGACCCCGCAGGGCCAGGACAGAAGGCCTTCACGCCCAGCACCCTTAAAGGGAGAAGCTAGGACTGTCACGTCACCTTCATGAAGAAGCCTGGGCTGCCCCTGGAACAAATCACCTCAGCTTGGACTCCTGCCTGCTCACGGATGGAGACAGCAGCTGGGCACGCCTGGCACACCTGGTCACCGTCAGAGGTCTCAGGCACAGGCAACTTTGAGACGAGCTGGGCTTTCCACCCAGAGATCACCCAAGGGGCTGCAGGGAAGAGCTGGCCATACTTCAGCTTGCAGCAAACTGATCGGCCACTCTGCTCCTGCACCAGGCTGCTCTCAGCCAGGCTTGAAAGCAAGCAATTCTCGCTGTTGTTTGCCTTAATGATGCCATTGCTGTGGGTCTCAGGATCAAAGCTCTAGCTGGGCACACATGGAAAACATCAGCTTGCTTTGGAACATGATCTTCAGAACCCGGCGGCTATGGGAACAAATAAACCCCCGAGTGCATCATGGAAGGATACAGCCAGCTCCGTGCCCACGTCTGTGGTCCAGATACTGTAGAAAGGGTTGGTTAGCTGCACACCTCTGCAAAGACAAAAGCAAAATGTAGAGGGAACGGTGGGCTGTAATCACCGCTAAGGCAAAGCAGGACTGCACTTAGCTTGCTTTCCCTTCCCAGCTGGGGGAGGGGGGCAGGAGCTGTGTGCAGACCACAAAGCCTCGCAGAGAACCTACAATGAAACAGAGCTCGGGGAGCACAACTGCCTACAAGTTCTGCCACTCGAAAGGGCTATGCATGGGGCTGGGGTGTGCAAGGCCCTGGACTCCATCCTTGGTGATGGAGAAAACAAAGCAAAGCAGCAAAGGGCCACGGCTTTGCTGCAGGCCCAGTCTCAACCTGAGGGCGTGATCACACCTAGCATTTTCACTCCAAAGCTCACGATTGCCGCTCTCCTTCACAAAGTCTCCTCGGATTGCCTGAAAGGGAGGCAGTAGTCACCTTCTGGGCTGAGTCCCATGGCACCTGCTCACCTCTCACACATGTCAAATACGAAGAGGCAGAAAGAGCCAACAGCAATTGGGCCGACTTGCTTCCAGTATCCTGCAATGTGGTTCCGCTCATGTTGATCCTGGAGGAAACCGAGGGAAGAGATCAGGCCAGGGCGAGCAGGTGGGGCCATGTGTTCCTCAGAGTGAGCCTGGCTTTCTCATGGTGTGTGCTGGCCAGCGTGGGACATCTGAACTGGCCTTTAGGTGTCTAAGAACCAAGGAGGGAGCCTGCTCCACTGGGAACATGATGACACCATCACGAAGCCCATCCATGAAGGCTCTGATGGCAATAAGAGGACAGGGAACTAGGAGAACACAAGCATTAGCAACAACCTTGGCAGGGGGTGCTTCTGTGGCCCACAAGATAAAGCTTCAGAATTACCTTCCTATGGGACTGATGACCTTCACTTGTAAAGGGTCCGGAAAAGGACCTATTGAAAGCATTAATCAAGGCATGTAAGTATGCTCAGCATGTAAGAACTTGTAGAATTAAAAACCAGACTTTTTTTTGTTATCTGTGTTGAACTGAAGAATGATGCCTCTTGGCAGTACATAAAAACACTCAGAAAAGAAAGGGAGGGATGTCAGGTGAGGAAATAAAAAACATGAGATTAATTTCAGGGCTGGAGGGTGTAGCTCCATGGTATGGCACTTGCTTTGCATGCATAGAACCTGCATTGGATGCCCAATAGCTTCTCAGGAAAAAAGCTGTATCTGAGCTTGCAGGCTGGGGCACCCCTGGAAAGGGCTGGGACATGGTTGGGCTCGTCCTGGACAACCTTCTTGGCTGGCAGTGCTGCTTTTCTCCCAGGTCCCTACCTAGAACTCAGTCCTCCTAGACCCCACCCTGGGACCCTTACAGTGCAGCCAGGCAGTAGATGAAGCCCCCTTCTCTGCTAGGGTTTGCATCTAGAGGCCCCCCAAAGCCTCATGTGGTCAGAGGACTTTTGCAGAGGCTGAATTGAGAGTGTGCTATTTATTCATAGCGCAATGCAGGGATTGAGATGGGTGACTGGAGGATCAGTTCAGGGACTGCACTGGCACCCCCCTGATCCTGGTAGACTGGATAAGAGATAAGGGACAGAAAAGGCTCAACTCCTTTCCTTGTTGCTCTGCTATCTTTTGCTGCCATGAACTGCTGTCCCTGTGCCAAGCCACCCTGCCTTGGAGTCAGCCGGATATGAACTGAGACCTCCACAAACTGTGAGCTAAATAAACCTTTGCTCCCTTAACTGTGGGTGTCTTTGTCTCAGCAATGAGAAGCGCAGCTAGGACAGAATTCTCTTGCACCATCCTCCAGGTGGGGCAGCAGAATGATCTTAATGATGGAGCTATTGCAGGATGAAAAAAAGAGTCCATCGTAACATGAAGCTCACGCACCCGACATGAGGACCAGGTGCAGCTGGCACCAGTCTTGCTATTACTCATGGTACCTCCGCCTTTCTTAAATTAGGATTTGATGTCCATGCAAGAAGGTACTGTGGGTCACTGGGTGGTGGAGATGGACTGCTGGCTGCAGGGGCCGTGTCCGTTTCCCTGTGGCTGATGTGTTGGCGGGGAGCAAGCAGAGCTAAGCTGTGGGACAAGGAGCAAGCCCACTAATTAGAATTGGTGTTCCATGCCTGGGTTACTCACAGGACCTCACTGAGTGCTCACAAAGACCTGTTCATGAGGTTTCCAGGTGACCTTTCTTGGGCTGGGGCCTCCATCTAGGTTACCTGCCCTGAGCCACTCAGCTCACTGTGAATGAAGCTTGGCTCCTCGGCGTCCTCCTGTCTTCCTGGCCCATCCTGCCTCACCACGGTGCCTGTGGGTGGTGGCCGAGGAACATCCGCCCCCTGGGACCCTCACCATCATGTGCTCGCCGCAGAAGATGATCCAGAAGGACAGCAGCATGGCGTAGAAGACGCCCTGCCGGATGTCGCCGAACAGCAGCATCCAGGTCCAGTCGAAGCCGATGGAGAACCACTCCACAGGGATGTTGATGAAGGTCATGGAAATCCCAAGGGCGAAGATGACTCTGGGGGAGAAGGTACCAGAGGCCAGGTGACACATGCCCAGCACCAAGGCGGGCTTCCCGGATCCCAAGGCCAGTTCTGAAAACCAGTTGCTGTTGCTTACGGGAACCGAGCAATCAGACCAGTTTCTTATGGTCACAACGAGTTCCCAGCTGCAATGTAGAATGTCCCCAGGGTGGAAGAGCAGGAGAATCACATTCGTGTCCTTTGCATCTAGTTGACCCCCATCACCCCACTTAATTTTGGTACCTCTGACCATGTTTCTGTTCTTTACCTTCTTAAAGGAACCTCAAGGGGACACCTGCCCCCCATGTGTGCAGGACACGTCCACCTGGCCATTAAGAGCTCCTGTTCTCATTGTGATAGACTCTGCAGCTGTGAATTATATGAGCATGTCTGTCTCAGCAATAAATAACCTCAAACACAGAAACACCAGTTCTTTAGGCTGTTCTCTGAGGTCGTATTTTGCTTTTTATCACCACATTGTGAACCTGGCTGTGACGGTATCATACCTACATCACCGAATCATAGTTTTTTCATAGCCATGGGATCGGGACCATGGGTTTAGGAAACACAGAGCCTGCGGTAGGAATGGTGAGAAGGCGACAGACCCCAAGGGATAGCTTTGCCTCACAGAGAAGCATTTGTGGGGGAAGACAGGCAAAGGCAACGGCAACGGACTCCAGCAAGCAACATCCCATAGGGTAGCGCGTGGAAGGCAGCCACCGAGACTGCTGTCCCGGGCAGCGGCAGATGCTGAGCTCCAGTGAGCTGAGGCAAGGAGGAGGGAGGGTGTGGGGTGCCTGGCTGGGGCCACGGAGGCTCAGCAGAGCTTGCAGTACCAGGCATCTAGGACTGGCACAGCTCAGGAAAGAAGAGGACTGCAGTGCAGGGAAATGAAGAGGCCGAGCCCTGCAAGCATCTCGTGTGTCTCATCAGGGAATTTGAACTTATTTTGAGGGGCCTGGGAACCCAATAAGAAGTTCAAAAGTGGAGTTACATGATCAGTCATCCTTCAACAAATGTGGGAGGAGAGAGGCAAACAAACAAAGAATGTGCATTCTGAAGAGAAAACCAGGTAAGAGAATGCAGAGGGGTGGGGTGAGATTGCGCATCAAGTGGGCTTGGAAATGCCTGCAGGATGAGAAATGTCTGGTACCCAGGAAAGGACCAGCAAGTGCAAAGGCCCTGGGGGAGCCCACGCCAGACACCAAGGAGCTGAGAGAAGTGGAGACACCACTGGAGATGGCGAAGGGCCAGACTGTCCAGGGGTTTTCAGACCAGGACAAAGGAGAGGAAAAGCCTGGGACTACATGATGTGATTACCCCTTGGCGGGAAGTGTCCAGGCTGCCTGGAGTGGACTCCAGGAGGAAAATGGCCAAGGCCAGGGAGGCCTCAGAGGCTGTTGTTTCCAGTGATCCAAGTCTTGGTGGGTTGCTTCAGTGGGGTGGTAGCAACAGAAAGGGTGAGATTATCCACTGGCTGAGATTAAGACGAGAGACGGAGGGGGAGGGAGAGAGGGAGGGGAAAGACAGGGAGAGAGAGCAGGCAGGGTGACCGCCACCTTTTAAGATGGAGCAACTGAAAGGATGGAGTTGCCACTTGGGGAAAACTGGGAAAGAAACAGTTCTTTGAAAGGAGAGAAATTCAAGCACCACTGTCTGTGTACACTGTCTGTGTACATTACAGGTTGAACGCGAGTGAAGACATTAGATAAACAGTAGGCATATTTGGGTCTAAAGTTGGGAGAAGCTGAGGTTGAAGTTGTAAACTAAGAGTCCTCAGAGGGCAGAGGGTTTCGAGGCCCATGGAGCCTGGCGGGGTCACAGGGGAAGCAGCACAACTACTAAGAATTGGCTGCCCAGCCAGAGCCTGGGCTCCAAAGTTGAAGAGGCTGGAAGGATCAGAGGGCAGTGTCATGGCATGTGGAGAGGA
>NDGM010788886.1:0-12932 GCA_002564305.1 Octomys mimax
TGTATGGGGTTAAGCAAGCTTATCTTTCCTTACCTGTAAAGTGGGAATAATTTTAATGATCTTCCTCATGGGATTATTTTAAGGATTAAATGAGTTAATGATGGCAGAGCACTTAGAAAGTTACCCAACATACATTCACTGTGCAGTCTGTGTTACTGTCACTTTTATTATTGAGACAGCTGGGGCAGGAGGACCTGGAAGGTGTGATTGTCCCCTGTCACAGATGAGGGACCGTGAGGGCCTGCTGTTCTAGGCCTTGGGTCTGTCTGCTCCTCCACACTTCTCAACCCAAGTCACGCAGGGGTCTGGGCTGGTGCTCGGGAGGATGAGTTGGCCTGTTGGGCATCTGGGAACTCTGTATCCACAGCTGAACCAGCACAATGCCGTGGTCAAAGCCATCCCTGTCCGGCGTGTGGAGAAGGGTCAGCTGCTGGAGTACATTGTGACTGATCTCCGTGTGCCCCACAGCTATGAGATCCGCCTCACGCCCTATACCACTTTTGGGGCTGGTGACATGGCTTCCCGCATCATCCACTACACAGAGCGTAGGTGACGATGGTGACAGCAGTGGTGGCCATGGGAAGGGTGGGCCCATCTTATGCCTGGATACTCCCTCTAGCCTGTGCACACAGTGCCCAACTCGGAGCGCCCCACCATGCCATCTCTGATGCTGTCCTTTCAGGCCAGGCCTGCCGATCCCCAGGCTTGGCTCTGAGGACCTTGTCCCTGGGTCCCAACCCTCTGCACAGCCCCACACTCTGTGCTGACTTGTTTCCTCGCTTGCTTCCTCAGCCATCAGCTCTCCGAATCTGTCAGGTGAGATTTCCTTCCACTCCCTTTCCCCTTGATGTCCCCTTCCCTCTAGGGACAAAATGATGGGAAGAAGGGGCCTCAAGATAGCCAGAGAGAAAATGACTCCCACAGACCAGGGCTTGGAGAGTTGGCAACAAGGATTTGTGGTGGGGGGTGGGGGTGGGGGAGAGGGTGGACAATAGGGGTTGCTGGGGACAATATGCACTGTCCCTAAAGAAAAAAAGCCAGGCTAATCCAGAAGCCCTAATCTGTGATCTATGGACCCTAAGTGATCTCTGTCAAGGGGTAGATGAGTGGGGAGAGTACAGTTATTTCTTTATTTTCCCTTAACCGCTATCAGAGATTTAATCTCCCTTTCAGTGATGAGTGTAGGCTACAAAACACAGTAGAGTAATCAGCATCTGCGCCTGTCATCGGGAGAAATTCAGCGTTTTCACTTCACCTCCCAGTTCTTGCAGGGATCTCTAAATATCATTTACATGCATTAGTATTGCAAAACTACAGTGGTTATGAGGTCTAACACTAAATCTTGTGATTTAATTAGATAATAAAGAAGCTCAGTTATTATATAACAAATTATAACAATTTTTGGACAACTATTTCAATATAATTGATTTCCTTTGTGGGCCTGTGCATTTCATGTTATATGTCTAAAACCATTATACTGAGATGAGCTCCTTAAAGCTTTGCTAGGTGTCAGGTTTGTGGCACAAAGAAATCTTGTTCTAGCAGCAAATCTTTCCTGGGCCCTGTCACCTATCTTTCTAGGCTTGAAACGCTGCGCCCATTGCTCAGATAAGGCCCAGCCTTTGTCCCACTCCCTCCCTGGTTCTCTCCATGCAGATAATACCTGCCACTTCGAGGACGAGAAGATATGCGGCTACACCCAGGACCTGACGGACGACTTTGACTGGACGAGGCAGAACGCCCTCACCCAGAGTCCCAAGCGCTCCCCTGACACCGGGCCCCCCACGGACGTCAGTGGCACCCCTGAGGGTGAGCACATGGAGGATGGCCTCTGGGAGGGGCCTGGGCCCCCAAAACCCCAGGCTGAGGAGGACACGGCCCCATACCAGGCCTCAGACCTGGTCCCCGTCCTTGGGGAGCCCCAGGGTGAGGGACCAAGAAGGAGCCAAGCACTCATGAGCCCCACCCAGAGCCTGAGCTTCATGGAAGGAGGGAGCCTCTGGTACAGGTCCCAGATCCAGCTGCTGAAGGTCGCGCTGTCACAGGCTGTGGGACCGGCCTGTGGGGGCGTGGTCACAGCTCCCCTCCCCTGCAGGATACTACATGTTCTTCGAATCTTCCCGGCCCCGGAAGATGGGGGACCGTGCGAGGTTGGTGAGTCCCCTCTACAATGCCAGCGCCAAGTTCTACTGCGTCTCATTTTTCTACCATATGTATGGGAAGCACATTGGTGAGTGAGACTGTGTGTGCTGGGGTGGGGCGCGGGAGGCCTGAACTTCCTACCTTGGCTACCTCACGGGTCTTTGAAGGGGGCGTGGGGAGAAGATGGGACAGCAGTTGTGTCGGAGGTGGAGAAGGTTCGGTGTGTGTATGCCAAGTGTCTGCTGCATGCTGTGTGATGTTAACACACCTCAGGGAGTGTAAGCATTTCCCCCCAACCACAGAGCACGGTGGCCCAGGTTTCTCTGACTTCCCTGAATCCTACATGCAGGACAGGAAGGATTCTTCCTCACCAACCATTCGAGGAAGTCTTGCTTCTGAAGGGTGTGGCAGAGCATAAGGACTGCCCCTTGGGGAGAGATGACATGGGAGGAGTGTCCCTTGATCCAGGAGCCTACCACTGCAGCCATCCCTTCCCGAGCTTCTGCCCGGTGCCAGGTACAGGTGCTGTGGTGCAGGAACCTTCACAGGCTGAGGGTCTCCTGGCCTCTTGGTACCTACAGCTACGTGGAAGAGACAGATGTCCAACACTCATGGCATCAGATGGGCATTGCTCCCACTGGGGATCCCAAGGACAAGGGCTAAGATGGCTGGTAACAGTAGACCTGCCAAGTTGGGGTGTGGTCATAGGAGAGTGCTGAGGAAGTGGCAATGATTGGAAATGTATGTCTGTTTACTTACTGATGGGACAGGTAAGAATCTTCCCATGGGCCAAAGGGTACAAACAAAGCTCCTGCCCTCTAGAGCAACCACACAGGGACAGCCAGTAGGCTATGTTTCCAAGAATACTCTTTGCCCCTCTTAAACACACTCTTCCCTCCCTCTGAACTGTCCGTAGTCCTGGTGGCCATTCCTAGTCAGTCCACAGAAGAGCTCTTTGTTTTCTCCTCACTGCTGAGGACAGGGAGGAAGACCTGGCCTCATGAGCTGGGAAACAGAAAAGCCCAAGGGGACAGCCTGAGTGACCTTGCTTTGGGATCCCCAGTAGAAGAACAAACACTACTCCATAGAAAATTGTGGAAGACAGATTTGAATTCATCCAACAAAGAGTCCGAAAGCATCAGATTTGCCCAGCAAAGGAGTGGGCTATCTTGAGGGGTGGCTAGCTTCATCCTCCACCTTGGGGCAGAGCTTCCCAGCAGGGATGCAGGGGCCAGACCCTGCCCCGGACTGTGTTACCTCCTGCTCCGGACGCTCTGAAATCTCAGCTCCCCATCCCACCTACTTCTCTGACCTCACCTGCTCTGGAACACTGGTCTCTTTGCTTTTCTTTAAATATTCGAGGTAATTCCTGCCTCAGAGGCCTTTGCTCATGGTGTTTCCCCAGCTGAGAATGTCATGCTGTCCCTCCACTCTAGTCTCCTGAGAGAGGTTCTAGACCCTCCTGTCTAAAATAGTCACCATCCTTTTCCCTGCATTACTTAACACCGCTGGAGGGTAAGCACCGTGAGGGCAAGAGTCATTGTCTCGCTCTAGTGCCTGGAATATAATGTGCCTGGAATATAATGTGCCTGGCACATAATGGTGCTCAGTTGAATGAATGAACCAACAGTGAAAGTCCTTGAGGATAATTATAAGAATCTCTTCGCTCAGCATTTAATTGGTAAGAGCTGACAGGCATGTGAGCCAGATGTTCCCTTAAGGAGCAAGGTGGGAACCAGCCAGCCTAAGCTGTGACTCACCCACCCCAGGACAGAGTGTTGTGGGTGGGGGTGCGGGGCTGCAGTTTAAGCCTCAGAATTCCTGAAGAGGATCTTGGGCTCCCAGTGCAAGCCTAGGAGCACTTCCTGGAGGAGGTGGCATTTCAGAGGGGCCTTGAGGATGAAGGATTCTGCAGGAGGAATGGCAGGGAGGGCATCACACACAGGGCAAGGGCTGAGCTTGGCGAGGTTTTAGCACACAGCAGTTTGCACTGCCAAGTGGCTTTGGAAGTGGTGAAAAGATGGGCAGGAAGGTAGTGAGCAAATTCTCTGGCGCTGTGGGGGTCACGGCAGACCCTTGAGTGGGAGGAGGGAGCAAGCAGTCCTTTGGGGACCAGTAAGGACCCCAAAAAATGTTGGCTCGTGCTGTTCTACTAGGTGCTGACTGCGACCTGGCTCAAGGGGTCATCCACTGGCAAGGTGTCCCCACTGCCTTCAGGGTGCCCTGGCCTGGCTCTGCTGCTGGGAGGGGCATTTGGTGCTGTCTCCACTCCTCCCACCCTGCCTGGCAGCCCTGGGCACCAGCTGTCCCCGAAACTTGCATCTTGTCAGCTCTTCTTGGTCCCGGCCAACTGCTTCCATCCCCAGCAGGTAGCATTTGGTGGCTCTCCCCCACAAGGGGTCTTTCTATCTGGTGTCACAGATGGTGTGGCTTTGTCTGTGGGCAGCGCCACGGAAATGCCAGCTACCGTCTGAGATTGATTTCCTTTCCCTCAGAGCCAGGTCTT
Source organism: Octomys mimax (assembly GCA_002564305.1). Taxonomy (NCBI): domain Eukaryota; kingdom Metazoa; phylum Chordata; class Mammalia; order Rodentia; family Octodontidae; genus Octomys; species Octomys mimax. Next base: position 4,649 of record NDGM010788886.1, read on the forward strand.
TCATGTCCCTGGAGGCTCACGGTAGGCAGGAAGAGACAGGGAGGGGAGGGGGCAATGACATTTTCTCTGTGCTCTTACTGAGGCTTGTACCCCCTTCTCATCCTCTAGTGCCTCTCACACTCCTAAAACTCCAGATCCCTGTGGCTGTGGGCAGATGGGCTCAGCACCCCCAGGCTAATGCCCCCCAGATCTCACACTTGCTATTTTACTATTGCTGTGTAGCACATGGACTGATACTGTATCTTCATTTCGCTTTTCTTAGAAATCACACACAGCAGGAGTGTGTCTTGGCTCTGTGGGACCGCTGCTGTGGTGGAGATGTAGTTCCCACTGCCTGGGATAGCTTCTCTGGCCACAGGGGAAGAAGGGATGTATATCAGGGTGGTTGGCTTGGCTGATTAGCAAGGAAGGACAGAAATGAAGGGATGCTTGCAAGCCATCTGGATAAACCAAGATGATCCCATCCAACATGGTGGTTCTGTGGGACCTAGGGAGGAGTAAGGCTTGGTACAGGCAGGAAAGGAAGGGTGCCCTTGTGGACTTCACGGTCCCCTTTTATCATACACCACAGGCTCCCTCAACCTCCTGGTGCGGTCCCGGAATAAAGGGGTTCTGGACCAGCACGCCTGGTCCCTCAGCGGTAACAAGAGCAGCGTGTGGCAGCAGGCCCATGTGCCCATCAACCCCAGTGGGCCCTTCCAGGTGAGATGCTGGACCCAGGCTGGGGTGGTTGCCCTGCCAGGAAGCACTTCCGGGGGGCCTTGCACTGCTTCAGGGCATGGGGGACATCTGGCAGATTAAGGGGCTAGGGTGGAGGTGAGGGTCGGTGTGCCTGGCAGAACCTCACTGACTCCTGTCCCTCCTACTCCCTGACCTCACCCCAGATTATTTTTGAGGGGATTAGAGGCTCAGGATACCTGGGGGACATTGCCATAGACGATGTCACGCTGAAGAAGGGAGAGTGTCCCCGGAAGCAGATGGATCCCAATAAAGGTGCCAAACAGGAAGCGGGGAGGGGCTGGGTCTCTAGGCGCTGTGGGGGAGGTCATTGGGCTGTTAAGGGGCGGGAGCTGCATGTGGTCCTACAGTGTCCACTCAGGCCACCCTGAGCCAGGGATGGAGCACCCAGAGAACAGTGAGAAACTCCCAGCACCCCCCTCCCCGAGGATTACTGAGTCATTCACAGTCTGAGACACCTCCTGAGGCCATGCCTCAGTAACGCTCTGTGGCTCCAGATAAGGGCTTGTGCCTTCTTGAGGCCAGACAATTCCAGTGCTAACAGCTCGGGTTGACTGAGTGGTTACCATGTACTAGGCAAGGTACGAAAACCATGCCTGCATGCTTCACCTGATCCCCACCACAGCCCTCTGGGCAGCTTATGCTCTTAGACCCATTTCACAGATGAGGAAACTGAGCCCCACTGAGGAGGAAAATTGTTTCGCGTCTGTGAGCAGCACGTCTGGCAGGCTGAGTCAGCCCTTACGCCACTCACCTCATGTCTGTGCTCCCAAGTGTATCTGTGTATACTGAGCTCTGACCTTAGGGCCCCACAGAAGGACGGGGCAGTGGAATGGGGACCCTTCCTACTCCCTATCCCTGCTGGAGCTGACCACAGCCTTGGCCTGTCTCTTCTCTCTCCTGCCGTAGTGGTGGTGATGCCGGGCAGCAGAGCCCCCCGCCAGTCCAGCCTGCAGCTCTGGGGGCCCATGGCCATCTTCCTTTTGGCATTGCAAAGATGATGAGAGCTTCGTGGCCCCCGCCCCACCCCCGGCACACCAAAGTGTCCACGTCGTACCAAAGACTGAGCCCCGCCAGCCGGGGTCCCCAGGGGCAGGGCCAGCCTGCCAGGGAGGGGCCTGCATTGCCTTCGAGAACAAGGACAGAGAATAAGGACTGAGGCCCGGCACCCAGGCCTCGGAGGCAGTTGTTCGACACGCGCGCTCACTCACACGCTCACACTCACTCACACAGATGTATTAAAGCACAAGTTTCTATCCGACCTGCCAGCACCTCCTTTACTGTGGAGACAGGAAACTAGCCTGAGTGGCATTCGACACCCCCGGGGACCTCTGCGTGGCACTGGCCTTGTCCCGGCTGCATTTGAGGTGTGCTTCTGACCTTCCTCCTGCCCCCTGGTTTGAGGCAGAACTCCAGCCCAGTGGTCTGGCTAGAAGGGAGCCAGAAGTGGGCACAGCAGGAAGGCAGGGGGCAGAGGAGGGCCGGGTGAGGCTTGTGTGCTTCGAGACTGTCCCATCCGCGGGCAGCAAGGAAGGTAGGGACCTGCTGCGTACAACCTCCCAGAGCAAGTGCTGTGTGGCGGAAAGCCCAGTCACCCCAGGCCCTCTGACCTATTTCTGGGACACCGTATTCTCTTCACTGTGCCCTTCGAAGGGACCCAGCGCAGGGTCGTGGGCCTGGCAGTCGGAGACTGACACCTCCCCCCAGCCCAGCCCCTGGGCTCCCAAGAGCATAGTCCCCACCCTAACTCAGTCCCATGCTGGGGCTCAGAAGGCCAGGTGTGGCAGACAGGCCATTTTCTGGGGTGAAGTTTGACTTGAAGAGGGACCAAGAAGTCTGCTTATGTGATTTTGTGTCCTCACACAGGAGTTGGGAGTGGAACCTCCATTTTTTATCTGCTTGGCATAACTGGGTGCTTTGGATGGTGGTAAGGGAGGGTGGAGTACTGGCTAGTGGCTGTTCCCACCTCCCCCAGGGTCAGTGAAGGAGTGGGGTGGGGGTATGTAGGGCTGGGGATGGTGGATGAGGCCATAACAGTCCCCATGTTCCCTGGAGCTATGAAAGGACCCTTGTCCCTGGGCCCTGGACAGGGAATCTAGAGCCCACCTGCTTAGTACCAGCCCTTGGCAGCCCTCTTGCCGTCCACGGCAGAGGAGCCCCAGTCCCTCCATAATGAATCTGCGTGTGTATGTGTGCGCGCGTGTGCGCATGTGAATGTGTGCATTTGCGTGTGTGCCTGTGGGTGTCCGGCTGTGTCTACATACCACCATGAGTGCATCTCTGAGCAGGAGTGTGGGTAGATAAAGGTCTGTGTGCTCATTTAAGTGTATCTGCGAGGCTACGTCTCTACTGTCTGTGTGACTGTGAATCTGAGCGTAAGCAAACACGCCCACCTTCACAAGTGATGTGTGTGTGCGTGGACTCTGGCTGAGGGGACCACATCCAGCCCTATTCTGTAGTCTCAAGCTGCCTTCCACACCCTGCAATTGCACCTCTCCTCTCTTGTGGGTGACAGGGTACTTACAGATGACCCTGTTGAATGCAAACACCCTTGGTGGAATGTCGCAGGGTACTGCTGGAGCATGTGGTAGGAGCAACTACAGAGAGGCCTGGAACCCTGGCAGCGCTGCCAGGCCAGGAGGCAGGCAGGGAACCAAGGCAAACACTGCCCAACATCCTGCTCTGCCAGGTCTGTGTTATTTTCATCACCAACAGCCGGCAGGCAGCCAGGCCAGGCTGATGTGGGGCCTCCCGACACCTGGCCAGCATGGCTGCCTCCCTGGCCCATCCCAGGATGAAGGTGAAGCGAGGCACTCCAGGTTCCCAGCACACACATCCATGGCGTCTGCAGCTATTGTTCCTTAATTGTCCCATCTGTGTAGAGTCTATTTCCCTAACTAGACTGTGAGCTCCTCCTCCGAGCCTCCCAAGTCCTCTCCCCTGCTTCCTGCTCATGCCTGGCATAAGAGAGCCTGGGATGGTACAGAGACTACACCACAGCCGGCCTGGTGGAACGGATTCCATAAAGCAGCGGTCCTGGTCCTGGTCCCGGCTGCAGAAGGAAGCCACCCCAGGTCTTTGAGAAAGCACTGGTGCTTGGGGCCCAGCCCTGAGGTTCTGATCCGAGTGGACTGAAGCACATCCTGGCATCAGCAATACTGGAAAGCTTGGGAGGACCAAGCGGGGTAGGGTGGGGTCCCCTGACCTTGCTCCTCTGGGCTTCCTCTGGGCCCTTGCCGGAGCCATGAGTGGAGCACCCCATGCCCACTCCCCCAGGTGACTGCTCTGTCACGGGGCCTCACGTCCCTGTTGGCCTCTGTCTGTATCTGTAGAGCCTGGCGCAGGAAATACGCACAGTGCAGGTCGGTTGAGCTGAGCTGCACGCGGGTTCCCATGTCCCCAGTCCATCTGGTGAGAAGGGACCTTTTCCCTGCAGAGGACAGCCCTGGCTGAGGATGCTTGTCCTGGAGTGGTCCTCGTATTTGTGCCTGCTCAGGCCAGCCGGAGTGTGTAGCATACACGTGGAATCTGCGCGGGAGCAGGGCCCAGTGCACCCGCCCACCTGTGTGAGTCTGCGTGGGCGCTGATATGTGCACAAGGAATGTGTGTGCCTGTGCGCTACGTGTGTGTGTGTGTGTGTGTGTGTGTGTGTACCGCTGGGTGACAGCTGTGTCTGTGTCTCTGAGCAAGTGTCTGTGTGTCAGCGTCATGGTCAGTGGCCCGTGAGCACCCCTGGCCCCTGGGATCTGGTGCCTCTCCCCAGTGGCAGCCTCGCCCTCTGGATTAGGGTGACTGAGGCACATTGTGGCCTTAAAAGAGAGTCTGGGGTCAGCCCTTATGTTATTGGGGGGCCCTCCTCCCATCTCCCCTCCAGGTTAGTGTCTGGAGGAAAAGGGGGTCCTGGGACCAGGTGCTCAGTAGCAGCTGATGGGGGACCTCGGTTGCATGGCACTGGGGTTGCAGAACTCAAGACCAAGCCTCCTCCTCCAGAACCCGCTCCCCATCTTCGCCCTTGGGGGTGGGCCCGGCCGTCCTTCCCGTGTGTTCTCTTTCTCTTTGTGCTCTCAAAGCTGCTGTGCAGGCTCTCAGAGCCTAGAGGGGCCACAGAAGTTCCAGCTCCTCAGGGTACAAATGAAAGCTGACGGGGGGAGGGACCGGCAGCTGGGTCCTACAGCCCTGAAGGTGTTGCACCACTGGCTGATGATCCTAGGGTCCCCTGCCCAAATACCTATGGGTCCCTCTCTCCAAGGTAGTACAGAGGTCACTAGGCTTCCTGTGGATGTCACTGGGCTCCCACCCTGGGAAAGGTACTGCCCCAAATTCTGGTCCGTCAGCCCTTCCGCCTGGGCGTCTCATGAAGTCTCCCACACGTTGCCCACACTTACAGTAGCTGCTGCCACCTGTCCCAGGATCCCAGAGAAAAAAGATTTCATTTCCTGTTTCTTCCCTTCTGTCTGTACAAGAGCCCGAAGTAGGGACTGAAGTCAGCCCATCCCCATGTCCTCATACTCTTGATTTGCCCCAAAGGACCAGGAGGGCTTGCAGTGAAGGGTGCAGGGTCTTTGATTTTTTCCTCTCTGGACAGCTCAAGGCAGCTGGGGAGGGAGTTCCCAGAGTCTGTCCTCAGGACTGTGAGGGGTGAACCAACCCTGAAGAGAGCCTGCAGGACCACTGGTTGAAATTGAGTTCTGGGTTCAGGGGCTCTTCCTGTTTCCAAAGACAGGAAGCCCCTTCCTCTGTCTTGTGTCAGTACTCTGTGTGTGTGTGTGTGTGTGTGTGTGTGTGTGTGTGCAGAAAGACCACTCTTTCCTGGGAACACTTTGACCCTTAGAACTGGATGGGACCTTAGATGGGAACATCTAATCCAGTACCCCATTGTACAGATGAGAAAGCCGGGACCCAGAGAGAGCATTTGCCTCTCCTCTCCCCCAGCCACACTATTCCCCCTGTGTTGCCCGTGTCCACTGCCCAGCGGCCTGCTGGGAATGCCCTCCCTGCTGGCACCTTCCTGCCCTCCTCCAGCCGCCCACATCACCCATCTAAGTGACCCTGCTGGCTCTCCTGCTCAGTGGGCTCTGAGCAGACATCTTGCCTCATGGATACCTGCTCACCAAGAAGGGACAGGAGAGAAGGGAACTGTTCCCACACGGAGGCCTCAAAGACTTGGGAGAAAAGCCAGAAGCCCCCACACCCAGGCTCACACGTCTGACCTCCCCACCAGCTCACCCTTGCACCAGGGTAAAAGCACAACAGGAGACCCCTTATTCACGGGTGAAATATAACGGGGTCATTTTTTAGTCACGCGACCCTGTCCTCACACCTTTGCCCTGCTCTGTCTCCACCCCAAGCCTCTGTCTTCCCCACCCCCTGGCCCTCTCTCAACCCTGAGTCCCCACATGTAACCTCTAGTTGCGGACGCGGTTGTTTCAATCAATAAAGCTGCAGTGTTCTAGTACACAGGGTCAGGCTGTGTGTGGGGGCTGGGCAGGAGAGGGGGGCAGGTGGACGGGCAGGGGTGAGGGCAGGGCTGGAGCTCTTTCGTCTCTTTAGCACCCGTCATCCACAGATCCTGCTCTGTGGCCTGGAGAACACGGCCCTGTGTCCCTGTCGGCCTCCGAGGAGCTCCGTGTCCTCACCAATTTGTTCATCCCCAAATACCAAGCACATAAATGCCTCCACAGAGCATCCTGTTTACTGGGAGAGATAGACATGGAGCCAAGAATTGCACCCTAAACTATGTAATGATGAATATCATGAGGGCTGTGGAAGAAAATGAATGTTGGGAAGAGGGTGCATATTTGGGTTGGAGTTTTCAGGAAAGATCTCTAAAAGAGACACTTAGGAGATACCCAAAACATGGCGGGAGTTGGCCTCCTGGGGCAGGAGGAATCTTCCAAGCAGAGGAACCAAAATATACAAAGACCTAGAGGGGTAAAAACTTGGAAGGCTCAAGAAAGGAGGACAGAGAAGGAGGGCTTGGGTGGGTGTGAGTGGGCAAAAGGCCCCCTTCCTTTCTCAGCACCGACCCCAACACCCTCCACTGTGTCAGAGTTTCTGTGCCAGAATTTCTGTGGTGGCCCCGAAGTGCCACCCTACGTGCCTGCCACTGGCTGCCTCTCATTCGCCACCAGCCCTCTGCTCGCTTGCTTAGGTCATTTGGTGCCAGCTTTTCCTCTGTCCCAGACCTCTCAGAAATCTAGGGTTTCAGAGCTGGGAGGTCCTTCAAGGCCATTTATCTCATTCCTTTGCTCCTGAGGAGAAATGAACTTGCTAAGACCCGAATGGGCAGCCGGTAAAGAGGAGGATCTACTCTCTTGAGAGTGTTCTAGGTGACCAACATCAAGGCCCTGCATGGCTGTGGAACATGCCACAAGAGATCAGGGAAATGCCAGGAGTCCTTTCTTGTTACTAGGTTACAGTGCCTCTGAGGGACTGAGTGGATAATTTTCTGTTCATGCTCCAGATGGGGAAACTGAGGCTAACAAAAGGAACAAAACTAGGACTTCCTACCCTCTGAGTGTTGCCGGTTCTCAGAGTAGATGACCTCTTGCTGCCATACCTGAGATTTCTAAGGGTTTGGGACTCATCAGTGTGATAGGTTGGCTCACAAGAAGAGACTACTCAAGCTCATTCAAGTACAGGAGGGGGACTAAGGATGGACAGAGCGGGACAGACACTGCAATCCTAACGGGTTGCAGCGAAGATGCTTTTCCTCAGTCAGGGCTCAAGGTAGCTCTGGGACCATCAGCTGTAGAAGCTTATGGCTCCTCCCCTGAGGTAAAGATGACCATAAATCCCCTGTCCTGTAGAGAGCCAGAGGCCAATTCCCTCCCCTCTGAATCTGGAGAGAGGAATCTTTCCTCTGAAGGTTCCAAAAACCGGGCATGGTGGTGCATGTGTGTAATCCCAGTGCTGGTGAAGCTGAAAACACAAGAATCACCACGAGTCCAAGCTGCATGGTGAGACCCTGTACCAAATACATTTTTAAAAAAAGAAAGAAAGAAACCACGATAGAATATGACACGTTCTCCTGCAAGCCCTGAGCTACCATGTGTCCCACTCCCTTGAGACAGCAGAGCCTAGCCCTCAGCCCTTCCCCCCTCACCAAAGCAACTGAAGATGTGGGCCTGAAGCCGCCTTGACACCTCCAGCCAGCCCAGCTGCGAACTGATACCTCTGTTGAAGCTGCATGGAACAGAAGAATTGCCCTGCCAATTCTGCCTGGATTCCTGACTCAAAAAGTCATGGGATAAGATGAAATAATTGTTGTTGGAAGCCCCTCAGGTTAAGGGCCATTTGTTATGAGAATAATGGATAACCCCCCACTATCTGTGTTCTTACAACCCACCCAGTTCCTTTTGTGATTCAGGAATTCTGCTCGCTCTCTCTCTCAGTTTCAGCTTTCCAGGTATCTGACCTGTCAGCTCCGTTTCCCTAGAGCTCTTCCAGTGGGGCAGCTCCAACATTCACTGATGCAGGAGTAGGGAAGACGGCTCAGTGGAATAAGCGCTTCCCTGGCAAGCGCAAGGGCCTGAGTTCAATCCCT
>NDGM010788962.1:0-10540 GCA_002564305.1 Octomys mimax
CACTCTCATGGCCCGAGACCCCCTCCTCCTTTGTTTCCTTCCCGAGTGCTGTTCTCTCCCCTCCAACTCCACAGAGGACGACAGACAATTGTGATAAAAGCTAAAATTCTTAACAAAAAGAAAAAAACACTTCACCGTGAATCCCACTCAAAATATCGTACCCGCTCTGCTTCAGATACACTCCTCCGTCCTTCCCGCCACTTTCTGGAGCAGCTCCGCACGGCTCTTTCCTGAGCGTCTATCCGAGGTGTGAAGGCTGCTGCCGAGGGCCAGCCAATGGGCAGGCAGACTTACAAAAACTGACACTGTGTCCCCACCCACCTTATGCCCACGTCGGGCACCATGTGACTTCTGGCTCTTCCCCAAAGTCAAAAATGACTGTGAAAGGGAACATTCTGAATCAACACAGGACATCGAGGCAGCAATGACAGCGCAACTGAAGCCCCTCACGCAGGAAGACTACAGGATGCTTCAGGTAGGGGCGAGAACAACAGGCTAAGAGCGTCGGAGGTGATGGGGAGGGAGATTAGTGGCGACGTGTCGTTCATTGTAATTCACTTTTAAACAATGCTTAAGTTGTTTAAATTAAAATTTCTAATTGCCACCATATTTTTCAATCATATTTGTATATAATGAAGCCCTCACCCCACTGTATTGGGCGGTACTGAAGGTCACCTATCCACCAGTGCTGTGGCATGATAGGAAGGGAAGGACAGAGAGCTTTATTTCAGCTATGGAGAAAAGACGGCTCCTTTTGAGCCCTCACCAGAGCCCAACCTTGCTTTCTCCTTCTGCTGGACTTCCAGCCTCCAGAGCTATAAGAATAAAAGTGCCTAGTTTCGAAGTTCTGCAGGCCCTGGTGCCCAAGTGGACCGCAAGGAATCTTCTCCCAGCTCTCGAGCCTCACCATGGCGCCTAATTCATACTCTCCTGTGACCTGCTGCCCTTGCGGCCGGTTCTTCATTCCCACTTTAAAACAAAGGAGGAAACCCTGTCTGTTGGAAGACAATGGATACATTCTAAGTCCCAGAGGAATAAGCCACACACAGGAAGTCAGCTGTCAGCTGAGCTCTGATGGGATAGAGCTAAGACAGAAAGAAATGAAAGTGCTAAGCAAAGGAGAGGCGCAGGAAACAGGAGGCAGAAGGTTTGGGAAGAGGGAAAGGAAGGGGAAGGAAGGGGGAGGGACGTGCAGGATCAGAGGTGGTCAAAACATAAGATGGACAGCCATCCAGCCCAATGGAGCTAGGAAGGAGGAGGGACGTGCAGGATCAGAGGTAGTCAAGACAGATGGACAGCCACTCAGCCCAATGGAGCTAGGAAGGGGGAGGGACGTGAAGGATTAGAGGTGGGCAAGACATGAGATGGACAGCCACTCAGCCCAATGGAGCTAAGAAGGGGGAGGGAAGTGCAGGATCAGAGGTGGTCAAGACAGATGGACAGCCACTCAGCCCAATGGAGCTAGGAAGGAGGAGGGAAGTGCAGGATCAGAGGTGGTCAAGGCAAGAGATGGACAGCACTCAGCCCAGTGGAGCTAAGAAGCAGTGCAGGTGCAAAAAGGAAGAAAATTTAAATGGCTGGTGTGATGGTTGACACATTGCATCAACTTGAGAAGTTTAGAAGTTTGATTAAGGGACTCAGCAGAGAGCCAGGGCTCTCAGTTTGTAAACATCCCCCCGTGCAAGAGGAGGGCACAGACATTGTGTGAGTTCCACACCGCAGCCCAGGGTAGCTGGTTTATAATGGGGGGAGGGGGGGAAGAGGCTGGCTTGAAGCCGCAGCCGCTGCCCCTCCCTTTGCTCTTCGCTGTTTTCTGCTGCCATGAACTGCTGCTGTCTGCTGTGTGGCTGCCTGGGAGCCAGCCGAGTATGGATTAAAACATCCACAAACTGAGCTAAATAAATCTTTCCTTCCTTAATTTTGGGTGTCGAGCAATGAGTAAAAAGTAACTGAGACAGCTGGGGATGCCGCTCAGTGCTAAGGCCTTGAGTTCACTGCTGCCTTGTACAGGAAAAAAAACACAAATTTAGATAAACTGATGGCTTTCTTTAACATTCTTTTTGGGAGGGGTACCAGGAATCGAACTCAGGACCTCACACATGCCAGTCAGGCACAGTACCACTGAGTTAAATCCCTACCCTAATATTCTTATCAAACTAGCCCCCAAATTAAAGCATAATACCAGCAATGAAGTAGCTCCTTTTAAAAAGTAAGTAAAAACAGCAAGGCACATGACCCAAATGTCTACAGAGACAAGGGAATCCTAAAGAGGCCAAGCTATCTCCTGTCACCCTGGGGAACAGGAGACCAGGGTGGCCTGGCTTGCTTTGTCCCAACAGGTAGCCACAACGCCACACCTGCTAACTGGCTGTGAGGGAGGCTCTTTGTGGCAAGAGGCTATGTGTGAGGAGCCCAGCCTGCCAGAGGAATAAAGCAGCTGATTTTTAAGAATGCTAGGAATAGCTCAAAGTGAGAAGGCACTTTGTGTGAAAATAACGCAAACAAAACCACAACCCCACAAGACCCAGCATCAGCAACCACAAACCTGTCTGCAGTGGGGGACCAGCCTGCAAGTACCAGTTCTGGTCTCATTCTGTGACCCTCTCCTGGGACCAGCCTGGACACCCAGCAGTGACTAAGGTTTGTATCCCCAGTAATGTGGCTATGTGACCTTACCCCGGTCACCCTGACAGCAGTGCAAGCAGGTCTTTTGCCAGGGCTTCCAGTTCACTGTCTTTGGACCCTTATCTGGGTTTCCACAGAAACAAATAGGCCTAGACTCAGTTTCCCCACCCTTGGTGGGGCTGCACTCCTGAGGTACCCACCAGTGCTGACACCAGCCCTATCACCCCACTGTGGTCATTGCCAGTCTCCATCTGCAGTGCTGGCACCCACAGATGCCCGGGCTGGGCTGACACAGGGCAGAGACCAAGCAGCCACAGGGAGCTGAGGACAAGGCGTGGGGTGGTATGGATCCATATGGGAGGCACCCTCGGCCAGCTGCACCCCCAAGGCACAGGGAGCTCAGCATCCCTGAGATTCCCCAGGGAGCCTGAGTCTTCACCCTGGTGCAGGAGCCAGGGAATGTGACCAGTATGTCAGTCAGAGGGAAGCCTAGCTGGGGTATGAGAGGCACTGAGACAACAGCTTGGCGTGCACCACTGCTGCCTGGTGTCACCTCGCCTTCAGAAGGAGACACGGTGAAGCACTCCCTCCGTGGAATTGCCAAGGATGCCACACCTGCGCATCTTCCCATCCCAAATGGTACAAGGGGTAATGGGAAAAATAAAGTAAACATTTAAATTTTTAAATCCTTATTACAATAGACGGTATTGACATTAAACCCTCTGCCCCACGTGGACACACTTATCCCATTGCTCTGGCTACTTTCTGAAGCAGTTCTGGGAGTCCTCTTTCCTGAGGGTCTTTCTAAGAAATGATAAAATGATGAACGCTGCTTCCAGAGACCATGCAGTGGAAGGGCAGGCTCACGAAAGCATGGCACTCTGCTCCCATTCACCTTATTTACTGAACCTGGAACAGTGCAAGTTCTGGCCCCACCCCCAGCAGCAAAGTGACAGGAAAGGGCTGGGGAGATAGCTCAGCGGCATAAGCACCTGCCTGGTAAGGGCAGGGTCCTGAGTTCTACCCCCAGGACCAAAGATTAAAAATTAAAAAGAAAAGTGACAGGGAAGGTAAATGTTTTTAATCAGTTCAGAACCTTAAGACAGCCAGGAGAGAGCAAGTAAAGACACAAACGAGGACTTCCAAAACCTCTTGAGAAAGTGCTCGAGAATGACAGGATGAATGTTTGGTGTGAGAGATAAGATCTCGAGAGGGATTTGTGGCACTGTGTCTTTTGCTGTCCTTAAATTTTAAAATTTAAAACATTCACCATATTTTTGGACCACACCGTGAGAAAGATCAAACGCCAAGTGAAAACATCAAGTCTCAGAACCGCAACTAGTTTGTACAGATGAGCCCAAGTTTCAGTGAGAGGCAAATTAGGACCTAACCCAGAAGTGACAAGGAACATCAGTTATGAGCCTGCGCTGGCTCCAAGTGGCCAGCCTCTCCGTGGGCCCAGGCTCTCGCTGCCCCGCTTGGTTACCAACCAGCCCCCGTTCCTGGCTCCCCTTCCTGAGCAACCACTTAATCAGGCATTGTGTGTTTGAATGTATTCATTATGTTTTAATATGATTATGTTCAATCCAGTAGACTGAAACAGATTTGTCCAGATGTATAATTATTTTCTAAATGCTTATTATTCTTGGTGGCAGACTTGGCAGGGGCTTCGAGAATGGAGAGGCCTCCATTAGCTCCCTGCATTCATGAGCCACGGTTGAGCGAGACACATCAGTGGGGCTGGAGTGGTCCCCGCCACCCTGGGACATGCTGGCCTCACACAGGATCACAGCCACCCTGTGCTCCGAGGTGTGTGCGGTGCCTACCAGGGCTCCAGTCCAGCTGGGGCTCCTCCCTCTGGCGGTGCCCCTCCTGCTCTCCTTCTTTGCAAGGGGCTCTGTGCAAGGGTGGCCGTCCCAGGACCTGGAGGATGATGGTCTCGATTTCTTCCTGGTGTCCCCAATGCCTCCAGCCACATGGTCATGACTTCTGGTATTTCTGGGCTGTCGTCTGCCCTGTAACCCAACCTCTGACACCCCTAAGCTACCACCTTGCTGTCAGGTTTTGCAGACTGCTGTGCAGGGAGAGGGCTGAAGATCAGCAGGAAGTCTTGCTCCTTCTCAAGGTACCCCAAGGCAGGAAACTTGCCTGTCCCCTTCTCATGGGGACATTTCTTCAGTCTGCTCAGGTGAATTTCTGGCCATCCCCTCCTCACGTATTATGACACTGGACGTGGGTCTGGCCCTTTCCCTTGCTGGTCCTGGAGCCTTCTCCCTTGCCTGGTTTCCCAGCATTCCCAGGTATGCACATAGTCTGGGTGCTCCTCAGAAGCCTAGCCCTGAGCGTCAGGTTATATGAAGACAGAACAAGAAAGATGTGGGGGGAAACAAGGCCAGATGTGGCCAGATGTGCACAGACCCCCACCCCACACCCCACATGGACCCTGCTGGAGCCCAGCATGGTGTAGTTCCCTGCCACTCCGAAGCCTGCAGACAACACTGCCTGTGCCTCTGAGCAGGCACTGACATCCCAGGGAGATGATGGCTGAGGCTTCCCTCGCTGCAGGGAGAGTTGAACAAGCGGCCTCCACCCCTAACCCTGGAGGACAGAGCAGAAAGGGGTGCCGGAGCAGGACCCACACTCACCTAAGCACTTGGCCCTGTGACAAAGGGATTAATCACCTTATAAAAAATCCTGCAGTTCAAGCCCAGCTAGGGAATGTAGCCACTTAGCTAAAAATAAGTCATTGAGGATATAACTCAAGCAAAAGTTCTGGGTTCAATCCCCAGCACTACAGAAAGAAATAAACAACAAAACTGTAGCAAAGGCCCCAAGGCCTGCTTCAGGGTTCCAGGGGCCCAGAGGAGACCCTGAGGGCTTTCATTCTCAACCACTTAGCTACACTTTCAACCGAGACTGGGGAGCACTTTGTCTCCAAGGTTTCCTGAGCAAAAGGGGCTGGAACCACCAAGAGTCTAACGGCCCCTTCACATAGAGTCCCAAAAGCCACAGCAAGGGCTTGGGCTGCCCTTGGTCCCTATCCCCGAGGGACACGCCTCGAACGAGGGACCCCTCTGGCTAAACCCAATCACAAACCCACCCCAGCAGCTCCTCCCTTCCCCACCTGCCTCCAAACAGCAAGGCTTGTGCGCTGACCCAGCCTCATGCGCTTTATATGCACTTGTCATTTATATTCTCAATTCTTAGTATCGATTGTGCACGCAAATTTTCACCTTAATCCTTTCTCTCTGAACCTCTCTCTCACTCTCTCTCTCTCTCTCTCTCTCTCTCTCTCTCTCTCTCTCTGTCTCTGTGTGTTTGTGTGTGTGTGTGTGCGCACACGCACACACACTTTGGTTTTATCTTTTATTTGAACTCATATGCCTACATTTTATTTTTATTTCATCTTATTTCAAATTAGAAGATTTCATCTGAATTCACTGTACACATGGACTTCGCCAAATCTCTCTTGTCCCAATGACTCGTGCTTATTCAGAATTTGCACTTCCTGTTTTGCTCCTTTGAGGACAGCGTATAGGGATTGAAGTCAAGACCTTGTCACTGAGCTATACCCTTTGCTCATTTTTTATTTTGAGGTAGGGACTCATTCTGTCAATAAATTTCCCAGGCTGAACTGGAATTGGTGACCCTCCTGCTGTAGACTCCTAGAGTACTGGGCTGCCAGGCCTGTACTGCCACACCAGACTTCCCCGTATGTATTTATTCCCTCTTGTTCGGAAGTTTCAAGCTTAAATTTTCCTACTTTGTTCCGTTTCCATCACTGGACACAGAGCTCTCATTCTATTCCCATACCCACTCTCCCTTCTGAGGTGCGCAGAAGCCCACGTGGTCCTGCAGGAGCCTCACACACCCTGAAGCCTGGGCTTCTTCCCTCCCAGCTTCCCCGGCAGCTGTGTCCGGACCCTCCCATGTACTCCCAGTCCCTACCCCCCAATGCTGGCTTTCCAGATAACCCACCAGCAGGAGCCCTGGGGACTCCCTCCCTGAGTCTCAACAGCTGCTTTCCAGATTTTCTGCCCCTTGGCAAGGGCCATGGAGCCCCCATGTATGCCATGAACAGATAGCAGAGAGCCCAACCCCAACACAGATCAAAAATACCCAATTCCTGAAGAAATCCCTCCATTTTGTTGGGTTCTGAGACACTCTGCCAGGAAGTTCTCCAGGCTTCCTTCCTCCACAGGCAGGAGCGCGAGAACAGTGGCTTCTGCTACACTTCAGGGCCAGGTAACCCTGGAGGCCAACACAAAGCAACTTTAGTCAGGCCTGGAGGTGCAGGTCTTTAATCCCAGTGCTGTGGGAGACTGAGGCAAGACTACAAATTCAAGCCCAGCCTGAGCAATTTAGTGAATTAGCAAGGCCCTGTCTCAAAAAACAAGAAGAACTAAAGATGTAGCTCAGTGCCAAAGCCTTGGACTCAGACCCCAACATGCACGCACACAACACACACATGCACACAACACACATACATAACACACACATGAACAATTAAGCTTTTAAACTTTCTAAAATTGGGGGCTGAAACTTTTAGCACCTCCAGTTGGTACTTAAGACATTATGAAGAAGTTAAACCCACCCAGCATTTCAGAGCCATCTCACTTCCAAGCTTGGGGCCTGCACAAACATGAATGTGGTGTACAGCAAGATCATCTCATTCTACTTTTTCTGTTGTCCACCTTCATTACTTGAGGGCTGACCTAGGTGGGTCCAAAATGATCAAGATTCAGGTGGGTCTGGAATGGGCTCATCTCTGCAGAGTCAGGCTGGGTTGGAGGTCCCCACCGGGATGGAATTAGGCTGTGGCCCCCAGGTCTCCCTGGCATGGGCTCCCTTGAGTGCATCCATAGTGCTACAGGGCACAGAGACAGGGAGCTCGAGTCTCACCGCATTAGGCTCCCACACCACTCTCGGGCTCCTCCTGGCCAGGTCCTACCAGGGCCTGTGACCCTGGCGCCTCCCAGGTCCATGACTAATGCCACACTTTCAGTGATGGACACTCCTTGCTGGTCCTGAGGTCTAGCAGGGCTCAGTGCAACCACCATTCTGTGGATGTAAAGCATGATTAAAAAAATAAGGGGCCGGTGAGACCGCTCAGTGGACTAAAGTGCCTGCTTAGGCAAGTACAAGGACCACAGTTCCATCCTCCCCGGTACCACACGTTGTGCCAGCCCCACTCCTAGGGCAGATTGAGCTGCCCAGAGTCCAGGCATAACGGCACATGCCTGTAATCCCAGCGCTGGGGAGGCTAAAAGCAGGAGGATCACCACGAGTCTGAGGCGAGTACTGAGACCCTATAGCAACCAAATACATTAAAAATAACAGTAATAAATAAATGAACAATAAGACCATGAGAATTTAATTTTTTATTGCAGCAAAAGACACAGTGCCATGACTCTTCATAAAATAACTCCCATTAAAAATAAATAAATAACTCCCGTTGCTTAGAAGCCACTTGTCTGCTGGCCTCCCCACTTCCTGCGCACTCCCAGAAGTCCTTTCACAGGCATCTTTAGTTGCACTGTTATGGCTGCCTTGATGTCTCAAACCAATTCAAAATGCTTCCCTTTCACTTTGACTCTGGGGAAGAACCACGACACCCACGGAGCCAGATCCAGTGCGTATGGTGGCTGAAGGCACCCTGGAGCCTGCCTCTCCGCTGGATGGCGCTCGGCAGCATCTACGGTGTTTTTCTCACATCTCGTAAACACACGCGTGGAAGAGGACTTCCAGCGCTGCTTCCAGCAGTGGCGAGAACTGGGATAAGTACGTCTGTCGAAGGTCAGGGAGGGGGTTTTGATTCATGGCGACGTGTCTCTAACTGTAATACCTATTTTTAAAGTTTCAACATTAACTTTTTGATTGCCCAGTGTATGTTGTCATTTTAGGGGGGTGGTTGTCTTTGATTAGGAGAAATAATAGACATCATCCTTGTCAGCAGAGTGAGCGCCACCATGTCCTGCTGACTCAGCAGACATTGTCTCCTCTGAGGTCTCATCCGAGATCCCCACGCGGCAGGAAGTGTTCCCGTTCCTGCTGACAGGCGAGGTCCCAGGGTTCTGAAGGTTGCAGAATGAACGAGGAGTGAAGGTGCATTCCTGTAATCCAAGCACTCTGGGAGGCTGAGGCAAGAGGCTCACAAATTTGGACTCAGCCTGGGCAACTTAGCAACTTAGCGAAGACTTGTCCCAAAATTTAAAAAATAACAAAGGGCTGGGAATGCAGCTCAGTAGGAAGACCCTGGATTCCATTCCCAGTTTAAAAAAAAAAAAAAAAAAAATGCTTAAGTTGCAGGATGTGGCTGTTGATGGACACTGCTGTGGCTATGGCTTGAGTTCCTCTCCCAGGGGTTCTGTGCTGAGAGCTCCGACCTTAGCACAGCGATGGAGGTCATGGTACCCTTATTCGGTGGGGAGCTAGTGGCGAGTCCTTCAGTCACTAAGGAAAGCAGACCCTTAGACAGAGTCATGTAAGATCCCTAAGGACCCCAGTTAGTCCCACTGGTCCATCTCCCTGGCTTCCTGTCCTTCAGGGTAGCCCCGCTGTAGTGGACACACTATCTTCCACCATGATGCCATGAGCCACGGGCCTTTTGCCAGGGCTGAGCAGAACCGGCACTGCGTCCTTGAACCTCCAAAGCTATGAGCTAAGTAAACCTTTCTACAAAGTCTCTGGCTTCTGCTGTTTCATTATAGTAATGGAAAACTGATGACTACACACACACACACACACACACACACACACACGCCCCGACAGTGATAGATGAAGTTCTGTGGTCAGGTCTCTGTACACACTGAGTTCATGCTGCTAGTGCTCAGCCTGAACCACTGGGAGTCGAGTTTCCCAGGAGAGGGAGACTCCACAACTGCAGACCCAGGCCCGGCTGTCTGCTGTGGCCCTGCAGTGTCTCAGGCGTAGCTCCAGTCAACCTCACCTCAGCCTTGGGTTCTGGGGATGGAGACCGGTGATCAGCACTGCCCCCTGGTGTTGGCCGCCCACACAGCCTGCCCAGTGAGGCATCCCCCAGGAGGACGTACACTCTTTGCCACAGGTGCTGCAGACAGCTCTGATCTGGCTTCCCACCCCATTTTTGCCTGTTCCTTGTAGAGCCAGGGCGGCTTTCTTGAAAGCATTAACAGACCCGCATCGCCATATTGTGCGTAATCCTCTGGAGACTTCGCATCCCAGGCAGATTGAACACCACTGCTGCCGTGTGACCCAGTTGCTGTCCCCATGCCCTCCTGGTCCCCACTGCCTACTCCTGGCCTTGCCAACAACCACGCCCATTCTTGCCTCCACATCCCTGTACCTGATGTCCCCCCAGGGTGCTCAAATCCCAGCCACACACCTAGGGCTCCTCCTTGT
The DNA here is from genome assembly GCA_002564305.1 of Octomys mimax. Taxonomy (NCBI): domain Eukaryota; kingdom Metazoa; phylum Chordata; class Mammalia; order Rodentia; family Octodontidae; genus Octomys; species Octomys mimax. The sequence goes on from NDGM010788962.1 coordinate 10,006, forward strand.
CCCCCAGGCTTCAGCTCAATGTCACCTCTTGGCCACTCTAATTCAAGTGTCCCCTTCCACAGGCACACTCCACATACCCTGCCCTACTTATTTTCCATCAGAGCATCTGTCACTATCTGAAGTGATCCGATCTGCTTACTTATTTATTCGCTAAGTTTTAGAGTTCTTTAAATAACCCAGTGGCTCATCTTTAACCAACTCTCTTACAAATAATAACAGTAAACTCCAGATGATGCATAAGAGGCCATGCAATGCTCATGTCTGGTAACCTGAACAACTAATTTGAAGACAGCAATATGCAATATAACAACCATTATTGAGTTCCTATCATTCATTTAGTGAAATTTTGTATCATTTCTAAAAGGATACTATTTTTTGTTCTCTTTCTTCACATTTTTTAAAAGAGGTGGCCAGCAAGATAGCTCAGTGGCCTAAAGCACCTGCTTAGACAAGCTTCAACAACCACAGGGAATGCAGTTCGGTCACCAGCACCACATGCAGAGCCAGCCCCGCCCCCAGGTCAGGCTGAGTTGAC
>NDGM010788988.1:0-13687 GCA_002564305.1 Octomys mimax
TGGTACAGAGTCTCATTATGCAGCTCAGACTTCTAGTGACCCTCCTGTCTCAGCCTCCCCAGCACTTGGATTACAGGCATGCTCCGCCAGGCCCTGTTCTGGTGGCAGCATGTCACACCTCAGCTTTCAGGGCCACAAGGCATGGGACGCAAAGGTTCAAACTCAGGTCCTTCCACTTGCCAGGCAGGTGCTTAGACTGCTGAGTGATCTCCCAAGCCCATGAATATTTTTGTTCAAATTATTTTAGTTATGAGAAAACCCATAACTTCTCAATTCCAGAAACAAATATTCCAAACAGAAAATTTCAAAACATAACATTTACAGTAGTGTATAAAATGGCACTAGTCAATTTTCATTTCTGGAACTTCAGTTCGTACTCTAATGCCTGCTGAATGCTGGTCATGGCACGATTAACGACTTGAGTGAATATATTTACATCTTTCTTTAAAATTGAATTCAGTACCAAGTGTCAGCCCTTAGCTATTCTGGGCATTCCTCATAACTATAAGTAGCAACTCATATATAGAAGTAGTGAGGAACCTCACACACTTAACAAACACTAGATGATCAACTGTGTATGTGTATACTCATTCAGTTAAATGGAGTTTTTGTCACATGAATGTAAGAAGTTTGGCAAGAAAGCTAACAGTTGTTTCTGAGTTACAGTATTTATTGGAATTTTCTCTATTCCTTATTATTTTTATAAGAGTAAAAATTTCTGAAATTAATACAAATTGTCATTTAATAATTTTAAAACTACTCTTATTTTAGAAAGAAATGATGGTCATGGTCATTTAAAATGTACTTTAAAAAAATAGGCCAAGCATGCCCAGGTTAAGCTTGAGGCATTTGTGCTGTATTAAGCTTCTGGGAAAATGGAGCATCTGGTCTACCAGCTCCTGCTCTCAATGCATACATGTCAGTGAATGGAATGTTCTTTCTTCCATTTCATGGATGAAGAAATTGAAGAAAGGGGGGCTGAGCCAGCCTCCTCAAGCAAAGCAGTGGAAAAGCCAGGTGTGTGCTCAGGCCAGCTTTTTTCAGAATGAAACTTAATAATCAACCCCATTGGCGCCTCTAGAAGCATTCTTCTACATTTCCAGATCTAAAGCCAAAATGCAGATGCACAGACGATTTAATCCTGGCTGTGTGTATATTTTTAAGGTAAAATATATCAGGTAATGTGTGCACAAAGTGAAGGGCTCAAATTAAAACCAGTCTCAATTAAAACCATTCCTGACAGTTGCCTCTATGAAGTTTCCATAATGAAGCAACATGTGATTTAAAAAAACAAAACAAAACAGTAACATCAGATTATCATTAACTTATCGATCACCAGCACAGATTATACCTTCATCCTAAAAAATATTCATAACTGTGGTTGAAGCAAATCTTTGCAGTCATTTGGAGAATTTGCCCACCCAAAGCATATTTACAGTAGCGCTTGAGAACCAGTGGATGGCTTCTGTATGTTTAATGTCAGTGACCAGGTCTTACGAAAGGAAAGAAAACAGCAAGTGCTGATCACTGCCCGCAGCCCAGGCCGCTTGCACAAAATTGTTCAATATTTACAATAATCCCCTAAAGTAGGAACTCATATATAGAAAGAGGACTTCCAGAACTTCTTCAGAAAGGAGCAAGAATGATGGGAAAAGTGTATTTAAAATATCAGAGAGGATTTTGAGGGGAATGGATTGGAAGTATGTCTTTCACTGTTCTGTATGCTTTATTTATACGTTCACCATAGATTTTGATGATAATATCTAGAATCCTCTGAAGCCTAATTGTTTAGGAAAGTGAAATTTTGAAAAATAATGTATAATAGATGCCCATATGAAGGCACACCTTTAGATGCTACATTGGCCTGGTCCTTAACTCTACTAGTAATTCTTATTGATACATTGCCAAGAAACTTTTATCAGTGGCTGATCTGCCTGCCGATGACTTAGTTCCTTTACAAATTTTAAAAACTTTTAATACTTTAGTATTTATTTTGCTCGGAGTTTCATTGTCTGAAAGCAGACATTCATTGTGGTAATACAGGACAAACATATGTTGTTAATGAGCTACACTGCGAACCAGGGAGATTCCCCTTAACAATGCCTACTGGCAACAGAACCGAGGCGCCCCTTTCTGCAGGTCCATAACTTGGTGAGCAGTTACAGTCCTATTCGCATTTTGGCTTTATGAACATATTCTTGAATATCACAAGTTATCTTTTTAAATGTTATAGTCCTACTGTGATATCTACAGGTCGTGTGCATTATTGTGGGTATTTTTACACAAACCGCTCGGGCCCTTTCTGGTGCCAAGTCGCCACTCAGTGCATCACATTCTAATCTAACAATAATCACATTCTTGCTAATAGGAGCCGCCAAATGAAAACCCCCAAGATCAAATTACTGTGCCCTGCAGGCCTTGGACGTGACTGTGGTACACTGTGTCCTCTTAGTGTCCTGCACAGATGGATTTTATCTTGGTATAAATGGATACAAAAAGGCCGGATGTCACCAGCCAGGGAGACCTGGTTGTTAACTTAGGAAGCAATCCAGAAAATCTGAAAGAGAAGTGCAGACTGTAACAGCCAGGCTGAGCTCACATTTGCCCTGCACCCGTGTCAGTCTCCCAGGGTACTGGTAGCATAGGTGTGCTCCACTATGCCCAGTTTTGGGGGACATTTTTTATCCAACCCATAACAAGAGCTAGGACAGACAAGAGGAAAGTATGCTCAGGCACCGCCAGGGAAGCAGCGGAATGCCCGGCTACTGTACCTCCACCCTGGCACTCCCTGCACTTCACACTGCCAAGCCCTTACCCCAGAAATGCTATGGTCATTCCGAATCCAGGGATCACCCTGCAGCTTATTCTGATTGCAGAAGACTGCAGAAAATAACCCGCTCGCACATTCAGGCACTGTTGTTTCCTCAGCAGAACCAAGACCATGAACAAAACTACTCAATCTCTTCCACACTGAACTGCGAGTCTATCTGTGGTCACCGGGAATGGGGAATAGGCAGCCATCCAGAGGCTAAGAAAGCCCCTGGCAGCAGACAGGAGACAGATGGGATGGACTAAAAAGGGCAGAAAACTCAGAGTCAGATGAGAGGCTCGGGGAGCAAGATGGGAAGATGCCCGAACATAGGTGAGACAGATGGAGGCTGCGGCGGAGGCAGAATCCAGCAGAGCACAAGCGCATCCTGGCGAGTGGAGAGAGAAGAGAGAGAGAGGCCACAGACAGGCTCTACTCATCTCCTTCAGTGTGGCCACAGCCAGCTCTCCCTGGAGCTCATGGCGCCTGCAGAATCTCGCCGAGAAGCGGCCTCCCTGTAGCACCAGCTGCAGCAGTCTGAGGCCCCCTCCATGGGAGCTCTGAGGCCCCAGCTCATGCAAGCCTGTGCTCCCGTGCCTGCAGCAGAGATGGATCTCCACCCTAGTGCCCACAACGAAGTGTTCAGCATCCCCACTGTGAGGCCAGGGCCCCATCTGCCCAGGCTGGGAAGCACTCAGCTTCCAAGAGCTGAGCCTCCGGCCCTCCTCTCCCAATCCTCAGCAGTCATGGGATGCAGACAGTTCTGATGCTCCATGCATGTCCACTTTCTCAGTGTCCCCTGTAGGCTGCCCCACTGGCCCAAGTGCATGCCGCAGGGGCTTCTGCTGCTTAACCAACCCAAGCCATCCTGCTGAAACGGGAACTGGATGGGTCTCCCAAGGACAGAGCGCTCAGCTCTGCAGAGCAGGAGGAGCGAGCAGCCCAAGTCTCAAGTTAAACACTCCTGACTGCAAAGGCTGGCAAGTGAAATAGCATCTCATCTTGCAGCACAGTGTGGAGCAAATTAGTAATAAAAGATGGAAGGATCTGTCTCCAGGTACATAATGAACAGGAGTAATTGTTATGCTCGTTGCCAGCCTGTTTTCCCAAAGGGGGAATTTTGATCCTCTCTGACAGCACAAATTTTTGCTGGGCCTCTGCTTTGCTTTTGGAACACTCGGGCCAGAGTGGACTTTTCCTTTGTACTGCATGGTAGACAGTGACCCCCTCGCACGCAACCAGAGAGGGACCTCCTCATACACATCTGCGTCCACAGAACTCCTACCTACAGATGCAGGTGTGCAGACCCCTTCAGACAGCCACAGCAGGCCCCACCCTTCCACACCCCACGAGGGAAGCCCCAGCTCCCTGCGCTCGGCCTGCGGTCCTCACCCTACCTGGACCTGGCACCCGAGAAGCAACCTGCTCAGTATCCAGCCTCACAAACCTCTAAAGTGATTACAGGGTTGCATAAAACCTATCATCTAGCCTAGCATTTTGCTGAAAGCATTAAAATGAACACAATCCATAAGAAACATTATTCAGAAGGCAGAGGCTAAAGTTTTCACTTTTTGTTAAACCCGTAGAGCTCCATAATTCACATAGGCTTTGTAGAAATGTGTTATTTGGTTTTAAAATTTCATGGCATGGCAGCCTCTTGTATTCATATATTTTTGACAAAGATTAATAGAAATGAGCGTGTTTGAAAGTCCAGCAGACCTGCCTGCTTTGCATCCTAATGATTTAGCTTTCGTGGTAGTTTCCTCACCTAGAAAATGGAGCTGGTAAGAGCTGCTTCACAGAAAGCTGTGACCAAAAATTGAGATCACGTCTAGGCAATCTCCTCCACAGTCCTGAGGAGAGGAGCCAGAGATTACACCATCGCCCTCTTTCCTTTCCTCAGGACAAAAACGATGTAGAACATCCAAGCTCTGTCCCTCTCCTCAAGCACTATGTTCTTCCCTGCTCAGACCCTTTTCAAAACTCGATGTGTCACAACTAAGTGAGAATCAGGACCACTAATTATTTTTCTGCTAAGAAGAATTTAGTGTAGTCAGATTTCCAAGGCAACAAATGGAAACTGTACCATAGAAGACACATTTAATTATTAATTGAAAGTCTTTTGCCAGACCCCAGCTTAAGAAGGAAGAAAATCTACATGAAGAAGAGTGAGCATGGAAGAGAGAGGCCAAAGGAAGGAACTAATTTGGAAAACTACGAGATCCTGTTTCGGATCCTGAAGAAGTGTTACTGGTGCCAGGGGCAGCTCGCCTGGAAAAGCGAAAGTTCGCCAAGGCAGCATCTGGCTACGGGCAGATGCATCTCACTGCTGGCTCTGGCAGATGAGGATGGAGCTCCAGGGCTGATGTCCCCCAGGAAGAGGAGACAGGCCACCTGTAGCAGAGCCCTTGGGGTGTGCCCTGCTGGCCTCTCTGCACCCACAGCCTTGTGTTGACCCCAATATGCACTTCACCTTATGCAGACCTCTCAGTGTAGAGCTGGAAACCTTCTGTGCCAGGTAGACATCCAGCTTCCACACTCTTGTGCCAAGACTGGAGCAAGGCTCCCGTGCAGGTGGTGGGCATGAGGAGCTGATCCAGACCACGCTTTCAGAAGAGGCCCACAGCCTCCCACTGCCCCACCCAAGAAATGTGAGACAGGAGCCAGCTTGTCTAGTGGGATCCAGGAAGACCTTTTTAATCAGAGCGACAGCAGTGGGTCTAGGGTGGTCAGTCGGGAATGCAGTGGTGGACATTGCCGTGGACTCAACGTCCTCAGCCTAATTCATAGGTTGAAGCCCTGACTCCAAAGTATGGTATTGGGAGATGGATGTTGGGAGGTCATTAGGGTTAGATCAGGTCATGAGGGTGAGGCCCTCCTGGTAGGATTAGTGCCCTTATAAGAAGAGAGCAGAAAGCCTTTGTCTCTTTGTGTTTTCTCTTCCAAGTGGCAAAACAACTAGAATATGGCTGTCTAGAAGCTGAGAAGAGAGCCTTCCCTGTAGACCCGGATATTTCCATGACCTTCACCTTCCCAGCCAGTTCCTACGACTGTGATAGATGGAGTACTACTGTCTAAGCCCCCAGGTTTGGTGACTTCAAGCTCAGGCTGAAGCTCAAGATGAACTGGTGGCTTGAGAGCACCTTACCCCCATCTGTCACACTGAATGCCAAAGAATGTGAAGGTCTCATAATGGGGGAGAGTGCAGCCACAGCTGTCGCAGGAAACATATCTACCCTGTCCTGCCTCCACTCACTGTCATTGGAAAGATCAGCCAAGAGCTAATCAACAGAAGTAGCCCTAGCTCCAAAGCAGTGCCCCCTTTACTTTCTAATAATCACAATTTCTGAGACACCGGCAGGGCTGGGCACATGGCAGCTTGAGTATCAGTAGCCTTCAGGTCTCTGAACAGCCTTCCAACCTCTGCACATGATGACAGGGTGCTGCGTCCTTGGGGTCGCCTTGGATGAGCAGGGGTTGACTGCCCCGTGGGCCCCCTGCAATGATGATTCTGATCCAGCCAGACTTCCCCAGGCCTCACATAGAAGCAGGATTCCTAAGCACTTGAAAGGCATCCATGGCCCCAAAGAAAGGAGCCAGACTGTGCAGGTAGAAACAGATCCCAGAAACGATGAAGAACCAAAGCTTACACCCTTCAGGGAGACATGGAGAATCAGAAGGACGTCTAGGTTATGAGAACCTGAGAAAGAAAAAAAAAATCCTGAAACACTGAACACGAGAAAATTCTTGCTGTTCTAACATGATTAATAAAATTAGCAAAGGTGTTAACAGCCGCTAAAAATGAGTAACTGACTTAAAATCTTGTCGGGCAAACCTAGGATGCTGCGTCTAATTCCAAGCCAGCCTTTGCGCCTCCCGCCAGCTTTCACGCCTCCCGCCAGCCTTTGCGCCGCCAGCCAGCTTTGCGCCTCTCACCAGGCTTTGCGCCTTCTGCCAGCTTTCGCACCTCCCGCCAGCCTGTGTCAGGAACACAGTGAGGTGTCCCCTGGCAAGGAGCTCAAAAGGAGAGAGCAGGGACTCTGGGGAAAGTCAGCCTGGCAGAAAAGAACCTGCGTGAGGAAATGTAAGTGACTTGGAAACATTCCTTGGGGGAGCCGCATGCCACGTGATAGACATGTCATTAAATCAGGAGCAATTGCACAACTCTGCAGATGAAGAGAAAAACCCACAATCCTCTGAGGAAAAATAGAAAGTTCAGCAAATCAAGTCTGGGATGTGAAAACCAAAAAGATGGAAGGCAGTGGGGTTTTCCATACTTGAATCTGAATGCTCAAGGACGCTGACCAATACTAATGTTTCTAAGGGGATGAACCCTGCAACTCCGTGTCCACTCAAATTACTCTTCACTACTAGGGTCAGAAGGAAGGCGTTTTAAGATAAAGGAAACTCAAAAACTATTAGTTTTCCTGCTCAAAGGAAGGAACAGTTAGGATGAGGGAAAGGTAGAAAGAAAAAGAAAAAAGCAAGAAAAAGAGGGAGGGAGGGAGGAAGGAAAAAGAAAGAAAGAAAGAGGAAATATATATATATATATATATATATATATATATATATGATATCTGAGATAATTGCAGTGCTGATTTCTACTGTTCTATTGAAAAGAAAAATTAATGCTTATTTTTTAAATTTTTTGATTAATTTTGCATGCTTATATGTGATAATCTGAACAACTAATTTGAAAACAGCAATACGCAATATAATAACTATTGCTGAATTCCTATCAATTTGTTCAATGAAGTTCAGTATCATTTTTAATGTTTATTTGTATTTTATTATTTTTGTTTTCTTTAAAAAACAAAAAGATTAAAAAGGAAATAAAAAAATTAAAGGCTTATATAACAAATTTTTGAAACACGATTAGTTACCATTTACCATTTCTGGAGCTGGTTACTCAGTTAAGTACTCCAGAAAGCAATAAAAGGAACAAGCCAAGTGATTCAAGGAAGTTGGAAAGCGCTACGCCCAGGGCACCTGGAGAGCGGAGCGGGCTAAGAGCAAACGATTCACGTGGGATTTGATGGCCCACAATAACAATCGCCACGAGGGGACACAGTCGCTCTTCCAGGACAGTGCCTGTGACAGCAATGGTGGATGTTTCTTCTCACACAGACAGGGGCCGGAAGTGCTAGCTGTGCGCCCCGTTGCATCCTGCCCTGCTACAGGAAGTGGCCCCTGCCTCAGCCTCAGCCCTGGCATCCTCGGCACTGCCTGACTAGCATGGCTGCCTCTCAGAGTTTTCCACTTATTCTGTATGGCATTCATGCCCACAAGAGACACTACGGACAGGATGTTATTAATAATTCCAACCATTACTCCTCTCCATTGATCTCCTGTCCACAACTTCCTTAATTATAACTTTCATTAGGTCAGATTCTCAAAGCAGTGCAAAAGGGAACAGTTTCAACCTATACCAGTCAATGCCAGACCGCCAAAAGAGACTTACGACAATTTCCAGTGGAAATATCTACCATCTGCGTCTTGCCTCTCCCAGGGTGGCCAATTAATCTCTGCAGGTAAAAAACAAAAGTGACCAGCAGCGGTAAGAGACACCCTGGCAGACTCCCCAGGCATAAATGGTGAGCACCAACACTGGGCTCAGGAGATGGAGAACGGCTATGATTCAGTGCACAGTCCACACACATTTATAGAGGCCTGGGGTGGGTCAGCTATTAGTCATACCCTGTGAGCACAGAATCTTATTTAGGATGCAAAATAACTGCCTGATATAAATGTTACCACTTTCATTTTATTGATCAGAGCATAGAAGAGCAGCCAGGGTGTACCCTTCACACTCCTTGACGTCGCTTCCCAGGGCCACATGCCTTCAGACACTGGTGAAGATAAGGACACCTATGTGCTGTCTCCACTCCAGCTCAACTTTCAACATAGTCTTAACCCACGACATGGATAGGGAGCATAGCTCAAACAGCTCGCAGTGAATTTCCTCTCACACACACATAGATGTAGCCATCCCTGTCTGTGGCTGAGGGTGTGAAATCCTGCTTGTCCTATGCCAGCTGCCCCCAGTGTACTCACAGGAGAAGCTGAGTGGCAGGGTGGCTGGATCACAGTAGGTGGCACCCTTGCCACCCTGGAGGGCAGACTTGCCCTCGTGGCTTGGTGATCTGGTGGCACTGAACGACATTTCCTTCAGGATAGGCAGGGTTCACTTCTCCGGAGAGCTTTGCAAGGCTGTTGATGCTGATAATTTTGGGTTTTTTTTTTTTATTGTATTGATGCTGATAATTTTGTAAGCCTTTCTATTTATGAAACCCCAGCAGGCCGTGGAAAATGCCCTACCAGAACACAGTGAGACAGAGCAGGAGGTGCAGGAAGGTTGCGCATGCTGATTGTAGGACCAGAAGAGAGCAGTGCCGCTGGGGTCCTGATTTAGAAGGAACATGGATACTTGAGAGAAATCAAGAAATGCAATCAGCCCCAGAAAAAAAATATAAAGACTGGGGCCCTCGATGGAGATCTTGCTACGAATCTGCCCTGGAGTCCTGACCTGGTTTTGTGGTCCAGAGACTCAAGTCTGAACCAGGAAGGGGGCCAGCAGGGGAAGTCGGGGGCCACCTGGTGCCCCTCGGCTCTTGGCTTTGTCTGAGTTTCCTGATTGTCTTCACCTCGACTTTCTCCGCAGAGTGCACCTCGGGAGCTCTGGCTCTGGTGAGTCCGACTACACAATCAGATCTGTGTCTTTGAAGCAGAAACGGAAAGGAATGCTCCACGCGGACAGCTGCACGCTCGTTTCTGTTATGTAGCCGCTGAGCACATTGATAGCACTTTTCTGCTTTTTAGATTTTGTCTCTAGATTCTTCGTAAAGAGGAGCAGTTGAACCATGAAGTGAACATGGCGTTTGGACACTGGGGCCTCCGTCGTGGTCTTTAACAACTTCCACACCTTCTCCTCTGCTGAGTGACCGAAGAGTGCACTGCCAATAAAGACAGAACTGGTCACTTTTACAAGCATCATTTTCCACTGGACAGAAACCAGGGATTTTGGTCGATATGGGGAGCTGACAGTGAGCCACTGCTCCAGGAACCTTGCGTGCTGGGAGGTTTCACTGTGAAGACGCTACCGGAGACAGAATGCACTCAGGGAGGAAACCCAAAGCAAGAGGCCAGGAATATGCACAGGGTGACTCAGAAAAGCGAAGAAAAAACTCGAGCTGCTCTTGAAGGTCAGACTGCCTCTGAGTCTCTGGGGTCCTCCTTTCCCCATCTCCTTTGTGGGTTTTGCTCTTCTGGCATCCCCCAGGCAGACCTGCACTCAGGCACCCAGGGGGTGCGCCTCACGGTGGGGAGCTTCTGAGAGACCAGAGGCTGGGTCCGGGGGTCTCCTCAATCATTTAGACCACTGACATTACTGGACGGCTGCCACTGCATACTGTGATTTACGTATCTTTTTATTTTCCTTTGTGATTTAAGTGGACATTATTTTAGTAGACCAGGTCTACAAAAAAATTAAACCAAAACGACAAATAGTCTTCCACCCACCAGTTTCCTGTTACCAACGCCTTACATTACTTTGGCAGATTTGTTGTTGATTCACTGATATTTACACATTTTTATTAACTAGGCCCAGTGGTTTGCATTAGGACTCACTGCATCGCATGTCCTATGGGCTTGGACAAGAGATAGCGTCGTGCGCAGTGGATGCGATGTCCTGCACATGTGCCTGTGTTCCCTCAGTGCCCTGCGTCCTCCCGAGCCCCGGGCACCTCCAGTCTTAGCAACATGTAGACTTCTCCAGTGGCTTCCTTCACTGAGCAATGGAAGTTTTGGGCTTCTTTGTGTGCTTTGGTGGGATGATCACTCAAGTCTAAGTGCTGCCTAATATTCCCCTGAAGCACTGGGCCTCAGTTTACTTACCTCATCACCTACTGAAAGACAACTTGCCAGCTTCTGAATCTCAAGAATAATGAGTAAAGCTGCTATACATATACCCATATCTAGGTTTTAGTGTGGAAATGCATTTTTAACACCTTTTGCTAAACACCAGAAAGTAGAATTGCTGGATTCTATGTTATGAGTATGTTTAGTTTATTAGGACACTAACAAATTTTCTTTCAGGATGGCTGTACCACTCCGTATTTCTGTTAGCAGGGAACAAGACAATGAGCTGTTCCACGCTATCCTTGGCGCTCAGTGCTGCAAGTTCTTGGTGCATTATCTGTCCTAGTGATTATGGTGGTAGCTCAGGTTGTAGTTCCCTAAAGGCACTTCCTGGGAACATTTTCTTGGGTGCCTGTTCACCATCTGTCTATTGCATTGGTGAAAAACCTGCTCAGCTCATTTGCTATTTTAACTCAGTTGTTTATTTCTTATTATTAGGATGAAGAGTTCTCTATTTGTTAATGGTGCTGGTAAGGGCTGTAGGTGCAGACCCTGAGTTAGAGTCAAATCACCACAAAGACAAGCCCTGAGCAGGGACAGTGCCTCTGGCCTATAGTCCTGACGTCCTAGGAAGCCGAATCCAAAGGGTCACACATCTGACCCCAGCCCAGGCAACTTGACAAATTAGCAAGTACTTATCTGAAAATAGAAATTTAAAATGGAGATGAGCAAAAGCCTGGGCTCAATTTCAACTAAAAAAAAAATCAAAATCCAAGCAGAAATTTTCAAAGTCAATAAAGTCTCAATTATTATTTTGTTTTCTTTCATGCATCAAGCTATACTGAAAAGTTATCACCAAGCCCACAATAAGCTCCTCTCTCACCTTGAGGGAATTCTACAGTTTGGCTTTTCCCTTTCGGTCTGTGACCTAGTTCGCTTCTGTAGCAGCTGTAGGCCTGTGTGGAGATACCCCTTCGTGCATGTGGTCATCCAGTTACTCCAGCACCTCTTGTGGACACCTAATCACCTTTGCTCCTTTTCCAGAAATTATAAAAATAAGTAGTCTCATCAACCCAACTCAAACTTATTTTATCATCACTTGACAAAGAAATGGAACTAAAACTTAGATGCTGGCACCATTTGCCCTGAAGAGAAAAGCAGCGCCCATCAGCAATGATGAAACCAGGTTGCAGCCCAACCTTAGGACTTCGCTGAATCAGTGTCTCCCAGCGGGGGCTTCTGGGAAAAATTTTCTGATACACCAAGTTTACCAAACAACACAAAACTTGTGGTTTCCCAGAGATGCAAAGTGGTGTGCATCTGCCTGCAGCAGAGACACCTGTGACCGTGGGCAATTCAGGACTTCCCACATGGTGCCCTAGGGAGCAGCCCTGACATTTGTCCAAAGTGAGTTAGCTCCTACAGAGCCTATTCTGCACTCCATCGTGAATGCTGCCTTCAGGTCTGCTCTCTCTAAAATGCTCAACCCTAAAAGACATTAAAACCAGTTTCTCTGCCCCTCCATTCTGACCCCTGGAGGAGCTGCGGAATTTCCCCTGACACTCACTGCTGCCCTGCACAAGGTGTGTAAAGTGTCCTGCGTGGGGGGGGAGGTCTATAAAAGGACTTCACAGCAAAGTGGAGGAGCCCATTTCCTTACCAAGTACTCAGGGGAGGGTCTCTGAACACTGCCATATTCCCACATGGGAGATTGGCTATCTCTCCGTGTGGCCCACTTTGCCCCAATGTCCAGAGACACAGGAAGTGACATTGGTGGCTCTGAAAGGAGGCGCTGTCCACACTCACTTTCCTGAGTGGGACTGCACCACCAGGGTCCCCTGCAGAGGTGTCCACCTGCACTGGGCAGCTGTGAGCCCCAGCTCCTGAGGGTCTCCCTTTGGAGGCTTGTGGGCCTCCGCTCCAGCCCTGGCTCTGCTGGCCTCAACTGGAGAAAGTGATCTGGGCTTTCTTTACCTCACAGACTGCGCTGTGATAATGCAGCACTGAGTGAACCTGCTTTGTATCCCTCCCAGGCAGAAATACCGATCCTCCATGAAGACTTCAGCTCAAATGCAAAGGGCTCTGTCTGTCACACTCACCCAGGCATCAGGAGCACAACTTGGGTGAGGACTTCTAAAGTGGAGCATTTAGATGGACACAAGGCTGGGAGTGGACCCCAGGTAATGCCAGAAAGACAGGCTCAGGATGCAGTGTTTGCACGTGAGGTGGTGAATGATCCCACCACGGGCTCAGCTCGCCCCAGCGTCATCCATGACACAGCACACAGGACCGCCACTTGAGACCTGGCTGGCTGTGGCCCTGCTGCCCAACAGGGGTCACACTGAGGCAAGACGAGGGCGCAGCGCCTGCTGGCTGGCTGTCGGCCCACAGGCTCACCCCTGGTGCCACTGTGCAAGGGGTGAGAGGAGCCTGGGGCAGGACCGAGTGGCACAGAGCACCACCTAAGTGCTTGGTCCTAGCCAGCAGCAGGGTGGAGCGCTGCTCAGCTGCAAGGAGGATAAACCACATGCTTTTCTAGATAAATGGATGCAACTAGAGCCCATCCCCATAAGTGAGATAAGTCAGACGCGCATGTGTGAACATCTTATTGTCTCCCTAGTGCAGGAAAGTGAAATAGTCAATAAGACGCAGAATCTACAACAGATACTATGAAAGGGAAAGAAACTGCTGAAAAAGAAGGAACTTGGACGGGTGAAAAGAGAAAATAAAATACATAAATATATATATATATATATATATATATATATATATATGTGTGATAGATAAGATACTTACACAACTGGCCTCTTTTAGTTCATTGAAAATAATGGCTTGTGCTTAGTTCAATCAATTATGCATGTTTACATCTTGTAATCTGAACAACTACTCTGAAGATAGCATTGCAGTATATTCACCATTGTTTTTTTAATTTAATTTTGAAGAGTAAAAACAAAAGCATGAAGGGTATACAGATGAATGTCCATTTTATATCTTTGTATTCAAAGTGTTTAGGATAGATAT
>NDGM010789627.1:0-11630 GCA_002564305.1 Octomys mimax
CTTTTATTTTATTATATCTTTCCATTTGTATTTCTTCTTTTGAGTTCTTATACTAGGGAGTTCTTTTGAGTTCTTATACTACACGATAGAAATTGAATTTATCACACTATAGGTGAGAATATAGAACCACTGTAAATTATATCAATGTAATTATGGCTTTGTTACAATATAGGCTCATATCAATAAATAGATGTACACCTGGAGCATATAGAGAGATTAAGGTAATTCCAGGGTCATGTTCTAAAAAAATTTCTATACCGTAGTAACAAAGCATTCTGGTTTTACATAGAAGCCTCAGGACATTTAACATGAGATCTCCCTGAGACTGACCTTCCTTAGTATAATAACAGGCCAGAGCTATACTTCAGAGTTATTCCCAAGGATAAGGAAAATGTCCTCCAATTCTATCTGAGTGCCAGGTACTTTTTATCTGATGATAGCAAGTTTTTTCTACATCTTTATCCTTTGACTCCATTGGTAGTCAAGTGAAAATCTTCATGAACTGAAAAAGTAAGCGATTTTTTTATTTATTTGAACAGGGCTTGAAAAGATCCAGCAGTTTAATCAAAGCTACTTGGGGTTGATAGAGACCAGTGGCCTCGCAGTTGGGCTTTCAGACCCTCAGGACTCTCTTCTGCCGTCTGTGCCGCAGTCAAGGAACACTCTGGAGACCACAGGTAGGGCAGGAAGTCGGGAGACGAGTTACTCTTCTCCTAGGCGAGGGGCAGTGGTTCCAGATACACTGTTGAAAATGGGAATAAACCTTTAAAATGCTTTCTTCACAATGATATCCACTTGAGGTCTAGGTAGGTGTGTGTGCGTGTGCGTGTGCGTGTGTGTGCACGCGCGCGTGTCGGCGTGTTGGGATGGGTAGGTGAGCGATGCCAGGATTGTCTCTGTCATTCACCTAACTGTGTTTCTACAAATAGGCATGATGAGTACAATAAGGCAATAATAATTCATCCCTTGTTGAGTCTAGATGCAAGAGAATTTAAGCTCTGGGTTATTTAGTTCTTTCCTGAAGGATAGAAATTTAATTATATCAGTTTTTCCACTTGTTCGCTATATCCCAAGTGGCATATTAATTTCCCAACATATTTGCAATTTTTTTCTGTTTTTTTGTGTGTCATATACAGGATTAGCTATCAGATAGGAATCAAGTGATACTGCTTCATATTCTCTGGGGAAAATCTGACAAAATATTTTAATCAGTATACTTGAAAATACAAAATATAGAATATGTATATTTTGCCCTAATTAGTCTTCTTACAGGATATTCAGGGGCACTTTCATGGATGAAGGAGTGTGTACTTGTGAGACTTTTATGGAAAATGCGTGTCCTGCAACAGGAACATGTGTGAACCCTTCATCAGCTTTTATCTCGGGGAAGTTGCTTTTTTGGATTTAAGTCCCAGTAACTTCTGAAGGCTCTGAGGGGTGAAGGCATTTCGCTGTGAGGGTTTGATTAGATTCGATCAGATTCTAATCTTGGACTCAAGTCCAAGAGCCCACACAACAGAGCAGTAATGATGTGCAAGGGTAGGAAGGCTGGATTTGAATCGTGACACCTTCCCAGGCACTGAGTGCGTGAGGCTGGGCAGCACAGTGGCGCCTTGGTCCATGAACTTGGTCCGTGAACTTGGTTCATGAACTCGGTTTGTTCTACGATTCTGGGAATGATGGCCATGCTGGTGGTCCTGCTGGAAAGGCAGTGGCCATTGTGTCTGTCACCAGATTCACAGGACATACTGAGATGGGGATTGAGACTGGGCGTGGTGGCACACTCTTGTGATCTCAGTGCTTGGGAGGCTGAAGACAGGAGAATCACTACGAGTCAGATCTACACAGTAAGACCCTGTAGATCCTGTGCTAAATACAAAAATAAAATAAAATAGGCTTGAATGTACTTCAAAAGATTTCAAAAGGTTTTCCTAGGTATCCAATTAAGTAATGAATCTTAAAATGCTTTATAAAAGTTTATAGTTTTTAAATATATAAGTAACAGTCGAACTCTGCTAATTTAGATTAAAAGAGAGTTTATTTGAAGGCCCTTAAGTAATTCTTTGAATTAAAGAACAAAGCTTGGCTGTCATGTGCAGAAGGCACAGTAGCCAAGGCTCCTGAGTCTAAGTGGTCCCCCAGGGGGCTGTGTCCCAAGAGGGCTTCTCTGGACTGGGAAAAGCCAGCCCCTCCTTGTTCTTGTGAGCTCCTGCTCAAAAGTCCCTCTCTGCAGAGAAGGAGCAAGATTAAGCATCCCCAGCTGGGGCCGGAAGGTCTCTACGGATTAGCTGGCACTGGGCATCCAGCTGCCGACCAAGGCGAAAGGCTGTCTGGGAAAATCGCTAGTGGCAACTGCTTTCACATAACGTTTTAGGCTAAACTTAGCGATTATCAGTCAGTTCTGGGGGCTGATTATTCCAGTTCCTCAAATGTGGGGGTCCCAGGTGTGCTGTATGAATTGTGGCTGCAGAAAGTCACCTGAGAAGAAGAGAGAGGTGAATGCGGAGTGGCCGGTCCTGACACATGACAGCCAGCAACGCTTCGAGTCTCAGGACTGTGCAAGGAGGTTGCATGTTTGTGTTCCATAGGAGGGAAGCACAGCCCAGGGAAGTCACTGTCTGCTGCAGGAATATGTGATGGGAAGGCTCTCAGATAGCATACTGAGACTCTCTGAAGTGTCCAAGTCTCCATCCACAGCTAGGCAGCTGGTGCACAAGAACAGCATCACTTTTTGTTTGATTTTTGTCCCCATCACCTTAGCATAGCTCACACCAGGTAGTTTCCAGCAGCCAGCAGAGCCTCTGCCTGCAGAAGATGCTTGCCTGCCAGGCGCTCCACCGAGATGATCCCAAACGGTGCCCGATCTCTTCAGGCCACAGCAGAATTAGTAGATCCAGGCAGATTAGCTTTCTTGGCTGAAAACTATCTCATTCCTTACTGCGCAACCTGAAAGACCAGCTCGGCAGCCTTGGGACCCATGAGGGTCTGCACATCCAGGAGCTCGCCTGGCTCATTCACTTGCCCCCATCCTGGCACACTGTCCTGTGTTTCCTGGAGGCAGGAAGCTGTTTCAGGTGAACCGAGGTGAACTTAGAGACGGCATCTTCTTGGGGAGGACGAAGTCTCCAGGGAGTGCACAATTTTGGCTGTTCCACAAAGACAGGCCATGTGTGCATCTTGTGAGACTCTTCGATGTGGGGTAAGTGAGCATGTCCATGCCAACTGAGGTCAGGGATGGAAGCACCAGTGCCTGGCACACCGTCGCCCTGCCGATTGGTCTTCAGGATGCTTTGTTATGTGCTTATTCCCTGACCTCTACTCTCACGAGGAGGCTATGTATTCCTGGTCAGAGTGGAAAATAATGGTATCTGTATCCATGTCTGTGTAGACACCAGCCTCTTCAAAATACACCAGCATAATTATTTTAGCCTACATATTCTGTCAGTGTTATAGAATTCTTTGTAGGACATGTAAATATGTATATCTAGTTATATAGTAGTTCTTCTGGTGTGACACAGAAAAGGTGTTTGTGTTATGATTTATCTTTGTTTGGTAGAGGCTGTCAGATAAAGAATAAGAGAGATCAAACAAGTTATATAACAAGATGATAACAGGAAAGGAAGAGTTGGAAAATGTTAGAGTGCAAGAGATTCTAGGATACGCAATACTGTTTGACTAAACAGTATTTTCTGTATATGAAATATAAGACGCACACTCTTTTTCAAAATGGCGAAATGTTAAAACAATATAAAGAGACAAAAATTGCCTCACTAGTTGGCACTTCAAGGCAGTGGGTGACGTCTCTTTTTCCCCTATTCTTTCACTTTTACATAGCTATGTTCATTCAGCCCATGGTTCTGTGCTCTGCTTTGTTTGCTTAATAGTGTGCAACAGGATCAGTTTCTTTGTGAACAAGTGTTGGCCAAGGGCTTCCATCACTCATAAATCTAAGTTTCCAGAATGTAATTGATGGGTTAAAAGTCTCCGGGGCTCTGGTGTTTCCGGCCTCCACGAAGGCTCTGCTAATTTGCATTTCCATCTTGCATTCCAGTTCACACTCATTTCCAATCTCTAGAACGCTTGATGGGATGCACGTTCCGTTGGGCAGCATAATTGACACTCATCAACACTGAATTTATAATTTTTATTGAATTTTTGAATTTAATCATCTGGCAGTTGTTTGCTTTTTAACTTTTGCATTTCTTTAACTACTAGCGACAACATTTTCTATGCTCATGGTAGCATTATTTCTTTTTTTGTGATGTTTCCATTTGCTTATTAGTAGGTGTCTTTATGTTTTTCATTTCTGTATTTCTAATAGAATTTTCATATTTTTATATTTTCAGTCTCATAAATTATTAAAATTTTTAACACTTTGTTAAATAAATTACTCATGTTTTGCAGAGCTTTGTTGTATGGTTTTAAACTTTCTTGTCAAAAGTTGATTTATTCCTGATGATTTTCATTGCTGGAGAATAGTGAGTTGTCCCATACTCACATGTATGTATCTGTGTCTCTATGATTTCTGCCTATAATGTTAGGCTTGTGAAGGTTCTCATTAGTCTAGGACCAGATGAAAAATCATGTTATGCTGTGTGTCTAGATGTTGCCCCAAAGCCTCATGCAGTCATGGGGCAGGCTTCTAGAGGCTGTGAATGATCCATGGTCCGACACTGGGGTTACAGGTGTGAGTGCTAGCAGCCCTGGGCCCGCAGCCTGCATATAATGTAAGGTAGGGAAGGAGGCTTGCTCTCCGCTGCCCCTCCCTTCTGTTTTTGCTGTTTCCTGCCACCATGAACTGCTACCCTCTTCCATGTGCCACTCTGTCTTGGAGCCAGCCAAACAGGGACTGAAACCTCCACAAACTATGAGGTAACCAACCTTTCCTTCCTTTGTTCTGGGCCTCAGGTGTTTTGCCTCTCCAATGAGAGAATGTAACCAAGACAACTCATGACATTTTCCTGTAGCGCTTTTCACGTTAGCCTTTGCTGTTCGTGAGATGCATCTTGTCATGCAGTGCAGTGTGAGGGGTGGCCTGATCTCCCATCCTCGAGCTCCTGTCTGTCTCTCGGGAGCTTCCACCACCTGGCTCCTGCTTCGTTTGCCAGCCTACATCTTCTGTGTTTTCTTCTGAAGTGTTGCTCACTGTAGCTGCCTACTCCCTCAGGCCTTGGGGTTTGCTTCTCCTCCATGGGAAGTTCCCCCCAGGCCTTCCTGAGGCTGCTCTCTGCCTCTTCTCACTCTTTGAAGAAGCCTCCTTGTGCACGCTGTCCTGGAGCTTGGTCTCTACAAACTCGGTCACTCGACCTAGTTTTATTTGTCCTCCAGGATTGAGGAGTACCTTGGTTTCCTGTCCATTTAGCTTGTTGTCTCCAGCCTCTTGGCTTTGCCTCTCCATGAGATGCGGGCCTTCCTCACTGCTTGCTAACCCTGCTGCATGTAGCTTTAGGCTGCAGAAATAGTGGCAGCAACCGCTGAGCCCTGGCCTGGCACTGTTGGTCTAAAGCACTATTTTACATGAACCACCAGAGAAAATCTGCTTATAAGTTCACAATAAAATTTATTACTGTGCACAGTAATTCATAATAGTGGGTGCTATCATAACTCGCATGCGCAGGAAAGAAAGTAGACACATTGAGAGTCTACGTAACTATGAATGTCAAGCAACTAGGAGAGGAACATGTTTTGCCTAATTCTTTGAGGCAAAATTTTAAATTCATAGTGTCAAGCATGTTAACTTCTGGGCCTTTGTTTTATCTTCTTTCTAAATACTCTTCCTGGACTGTTGATCAGAAAACATCAAGCCTGTCCATTAATTTGGAAAGAGCTTCATCTTTTTAAAGCTGAGTCATTCTCTTCTATAAAGTTTTTCTTCACCTTTACTACATTGAAATCATTGAAGAAGCTTTGCAGAGCTTTTGCAAAGATCCTATAGGTTTTAAAAATTAAGTTCATAATGAATTACAATTTTGTTCACTGTTATACATTTTATGTTATAGTTTTAGTTATTATAAATTATTTTCCATAATGACATGGAATAGATATTTATTTCAGAGTAAATATGTGTTCTATTGACATCTATTTAGCAGACACTAGAATAATAAAGTTAGAAATCCACTCAGTTATCAATTCGTTGAGAATATGGGTTGTGTAGCAGGGCAGACCTAGTCCTGTTCCTAGTGCTCGGTCCTGAGTACGATACTTGTAGTCTCTGAAGTTCATTTCTCAGCAAAGTGGGGTGATGCTTAATCTTGCTCGGCAGCCTGCTTACTTTAAGCTGCCCAGTGCATTAGCCAAGCATGCTCCCGAGCGTGCCTGAGAGAAGCGTGACTTTGGGGTCACAGCTGCCCCAGCCTTCCTTCCGGTGCTCCTCCTCTGCTGTCTCCAGGCCATGCAGTGAGCTGTGCTGCCCCGAGATCCCCTCCCACCATATTCTGTCTCTTGGCACCAGCTGCCCATCCACCGAAGCCTCTAACCTGTGAGTTAGGTTAAACCTTTGCTTCTTTATGCTGCGGCTATTAAGATTTTTCTCCCAGAAGTGATGACCAAAACAAGTAAGGGTGGTGATAACTTGTACCTAAAAGGTTGCTGGAAGAGTAAGTTATGTCATGATGTGAAACATTTATTACACTGAACATTGTGCACTAGATACTCAATAGCTCTTAGCCATGAATAATCGTTCTCTTGGACTGGAATAAATGGAAAATATGTTCCCTAAATATTAAATTATGACAGGAGCATGGTAATGTGAATATCATGCTTTTTGGTCAAGAACAATACAAACAAGCCTAAAGGAGAAAGCACACACAGCTACCACCTTCTAAGTTTTTAGAAACTATGTCAAAAGGAGTGAAATTTTGGAGGCCACACAGTTTCCGGTTGCTCCTTTCCTTTCTGTGGTCGTTATTCTCACCTCCTGAGCCTACTCTGAGAAATGGGCCCGGGTCTCGCTTCACAGATTTGGAGCCTTAAAACATAAGCAATAAAAATACAGCACAAAAGACAACTTTGATTTGGTTTAAGTCTGGCCCTGTTCCCCTTGGGTGTGGCCCAGGTCTTCCTAAGCCCGCAATAGTGTGTGCACAAGCACTGCCTGTCATGCAAAAGGATATGTAGGGTCCTTGTCAGATTGTAGCTAACTCAGTCCTCATGAAAACCTCTTCTTTTTGCTTTTTTGTCTCCTTTATTGCTGCATTTCTTCTTCTATGCCAAGTGGATCATCCATATTTTTTCTTTTACTGAATATGATAGATGTGGTGGCCATAGATTTTTTTCAAACCTTGAAGCTGCTACTCCTCTGGAGAAGAAAAATCTTCTCCAACCTCTACTCCTTGAGTCCCATGGCCACATCGTAGAGACAGAAAGGTGGTGAGATAGGGTTAGAATATGCGCAACGAGGCTACCAGGTGTGCTGGCTGGGCCGGATGATCCCGGAGACCTGCAGACCTGCAGAACAAGCGCAGAGCGTGGAGCCTCCAGCCTGGGCACCAACTGCGCCTCTTTCTCTTGCAAACTCTCTTACCTCCAGCAATTTCACCTTCCTGACCCTTAGTTTCTGCAGCCATCATATGGAAGCTGATACACACCAGTGTGCTTGCTGGGGGTGAGCTGAGTAGGTCTTGTAGATCCAGGGCTCAGCGCAGTGCCAGCCACCGGCAGGGCCAGATGCACAGTCGCACCCAAGACGATGATGCCCGTTCAGGTCAGGTACAGGGAGGAAAGCAGCTGGGCTCTGATGGCGCGCAGCTTCGCGAGGTGGAATTGGCTCTGCAGCAGAGCCCTTGTCCATAGAAAACTGCAAAGCTACTCTGTGTAGGAAGGTGAGGGGACGCTCAGCCTCCCTTCTTGGCACGGAGAAGCGTCACTTGTGTGGGGTGGCTGGTCAATATGTTCCAGATTCTGCTGCCACCCTGACACTTGATGAGTTCTCAGTAATTTCCCATTTCTTCAGTGTGTTAAATTCGTAAGCTGCAGCTATCCCGTGGTCCCTGCAGGCCTGTCTGTGGTGTTGAGTGATGGCTTGGCATGGAGGAACAATTGCCTTCTATTTTTAAACGTGTTTGTCAGTCATGCCTTCCAGACTCCATCCACCCCACAAGAGCCATGCAGTGTGGAGGTCCTGGGAGAGCGTGCACCTCTCCCCAGAGTGTGGGCGGGGGCCATGCCAAGTGGAGGTCCTGGGAGGTCCTGTGTCTCCCTGCAGTGTTGTCCTGGGCCCGTCTGGCTCCAGTGATTCCTCAAGGTGGAAGAGGAGAAGGCAAGGAGAGACATGTGCTTGGATAAAACCTTTTCCTTCTTATTAATCAAACAAGGCAGGTGCCGACCTGCTCTGAATTCTACAGGAAGGCTGCAGAATGCATTATCTTCTCTACTAATAAGTTCTGAGCATAGAATATTTCTAGCAAGCTTTACAGCAAGCAGAAAAGGAAAATTTCAATTAATAGGAACCCGGAGGTTAAGTTAAAAAAAATCTGTTAGGCTCTTTGCCTCAAAACGGTGGGTTGAAAGCAAAGACAAGAAAGAAAAAGAAAGGGAAGAAGAGAATTCAGCAGGCTGACTGGGAGAATTAGCAGCTTGGGAGCCACTTTTGTAGGTTGGTGCCAGTGCCACACCTGGCACTCAGGTCACTGTTATGCCCTGTCTTCCCGGGGATGCCAAGCTTGAAGCTGTGGCACAAGTCACCTCCAGGACCCCACAGGGCAGTGCGGTTTACCATTCTGTAGCTCTTTGACAGCCTTCGCAATCAATTTCATAGAGGTGCTATCCCGTGTATTTATTAGCTGAGTCTCAAACACAGCTTGGGGAACTTGCCTAAGGAATACATGTAGGAGAGTTAATGCCAGCTATGCTATAGCTATTGAATTTCATGTCACTGTCTCCTTCGCCAGGGCAAGATTTGTTATTTGTAAAGTATTTACTGTTCTTTTTATTATTAAAATAATACATGTACCGTCCAGGACATCTGGTGATGGAGAGGCCAAATAAATGCTTAAATTCACATAGCTTGTACTGGTTCCTATATTTTCATTCATTTATGTATGTGCAGGTGCACTTGTATGTCTATGTGCAATTGTACACGTAAGCCTGCCTTGTAGCTGACAGTCTGTGAGCTGGGCCTAGACCAGAGTCTGAATCTCGTCTTGTTAGGTTACGTCAGATAAATTTCTTAGCTCATTTTTGATCATCAGTTTCCTCATTAGGGGAAATAATAGTCATTCTAAATTTCCATTCCCTTGCTTACAAAGTGAGAATAACCATGAGAATTAAACCACATTTTTCCTGGGAAGCACAGAACATTGGCCCCCTTTGATTAGCTATTGTTACCATAGCACCAGTGCTTACCGTGGCTGTTGTAATTATTTATAAGGGATGCATCCCTCATCAATAAGTACCTGAGGCTGTATTTCTCAGCCCTTTGCTCATTATCACTTTACAAAGGAACTTCTAAAGATCTTTTCCATAATTTTTCCCTATGATGAAATTGTAATGCTACAAATATTCTGCATCTTTGTTGATGATATCTATCTGGCTATCTATGTAGCTATCTATAGATAGAGATCTATCTATCTATCTATGTGTGTATGCCTTTTACATTATGAAAAGCAAGGCTTTTTTCACCTCCAGTCGTACCAATATCAGGTCATTTGGGGACTGTGTATCCCATGATACGATTTGTAACTAGTTATATTCTCTCCTGTTATACAGACCTAAGTAATCCTTTAGGTAATCAAGACCAATATTAAATATTTGGGCTTTTCACAATGTTTTATGATTTTTGCTCATCACTCCATGGCCACATGCAGCGACTGTCTTTCAGATATTTTGTGTGTCTTTGTTCTTGGCATAAACTCCTCACAACGAGGCACGGCGATCAAGCTCATGCACTTTTAGTCATTGTTATGTATTGTGTCATATAGCTCCTCAGAGATTTTGATACGAAGGTCTGTGCTGATCAGCAATGCCAGAATATGCCCGTTCCGTGGAATCTTACGTGATGGGGTGCTACAAGTGTTAAGCACTCTGTATTCAGCAGGGAGCCTTGTGTTGAACTGGTATGTGCTCTCCGTTACCCACAAGGCCCTGGGGATTCAGCTCCCAGCGCCCTCCAGCCATCACCTCTGTCTCTGCGCATCTCTCCCCACCATGCGTGGCGCATGTCCTGAAGCTCCGGCCAGGCTGTCTTTGACCTTTCTTCCTTGTTCTCAAATATTCCACTGAGTGAGGGCTCCCAAGAGTTACACTCCAAGCACCCTAAGGAATCCCATAAAAGCAACCAGACAGCAGCCCAGTGATGCCCTGTCTTTCAGCGTGGAGTCCATTTCAGAAGTATTTTTCTAACCATAAGGAAAAATAATGTAAGCCGTTCTGCTCACACAACACAGGGACTACGCTAGAGGGATGCTCAGGGAAGGAAGACTGCATAGAGAGCGACCACGTGTCTATCAGCTTCAGCACTTAGCCGGGCACACTTGGCTGTTTAGATGTCCAATATTTATTTAGTACACAGTCCTAGCGCCTATGCACACAACATGGAAGGAAACAAACTCTGCCATAGTTCGCGGAAAGTCTTGCCTTGGTATTAGCAACCGCAGTAGAAGAAAGTGACCTCAGCTTAAAATAGAACATAAAAGAAGATGGTAAAAGTGTGGGACGGAAGAATGTGGATCATGCAGGAAGAGAAGTAGAAAACGTGCCAAACTACGAGTCTGTGCAAGATTTACGTGAGTTCCTTGGAGAGGAGAGCAGTTCAGTGTATTATTAGCTTTTGCTGTAAATATTTTGTTGTTTCTTTTATTAGTTTGCCTAACTCAGCTTGCCAGTGAAATGTAGATTATTCTCTTTCCACAACAGGAACATAGTCATGCTTTACAAAATGTTTTTCACACTTTATAAATGTCTGAATTAAAGAGAGAGAGAGGGAGAGAGAGAGAGGGAGAGAGCGAGAGAAACAGAAAAACAGAGATAGAGAGAGAGAAACAGAGAAAAACAGAGAGAGAAGCAGAGAGAGAAAGAGAGAGAAACAGAAAAACAGAGAGAGAGAAAAATAGAGAAACAGAGAGAGAGAGAGAGAGAGAGAGAGAGAGAGAGAGAGAGAGAGAGAGAATTTTCTTACTTGGCTACCTGATCTGGGAAGACTAGCCTGGCAGGAAGCCTCTGGTACTCAGTAGGTGCAGAAGCAGCGCCTTATACTCTGCAGCCTTCGGGAGACTTTCTTTGAATCCGAGGCTCAGGCGCTGTACCTGCAAGAGCTTCTGGAGCCTGCGCGCTTGGCCTGGGCGGCCCTGTCCGGCGCTGCTCACACAACTTCCTGGACTGCCGCGGGGCTCCCCTGCCTTTCTCGGGGATTCCCATAGCACCTATCTGTGCTGCTGTTAGTTTCCATCTCAGCCATTCTTTGATTTCTTCACTTTCTCTATTCTCCTATTACTTTGTTCATGTATCAACTAGATGCGTATTTTTCTATTGCGAACACATTGCATCATCTAATCATAATCATTGCTTAGTGTAGATTTTATACAAGAAGGAAGGAAACAAGGGAAGAAGGGAGGAGAGAGGGTCCCAACCCACGGGTTAGTCAACGAAGGTCACCTGGGAGAGGAGCGGGGAATTGAGGAGGGGACAAAGGACAG
>NDGM010789732.1:0-11965 GCA_002564305.1 Octomys mimax
GATTCCCAGTGAATGTGCCATTTTTAAAAGTTCTCAAAAACATTTTGAACTCCACAGAGACAACTTTCTTTGTGGCTTAGACGGATTCAGTGATTTGGGAGAGAGAAAAGAGGAGGAGGGTGAAAGTTACATGTCACCTTACTTAGATCATGCCACTGTCCGATCCTGAAAGAATTTTAAACCTTGCATTCATTTTTGCCCTCATGATGAGGCTGCCAAGTGAGTGCACAGTGACTTGTGATGTAGAAGATTTCTTTATGTATTTATCGGCCATTTGTACTTCTTCTGTGAAGTGTCTACTCACTTCAGTTGTACTTTTTTGATTGGATCTTTCATTTTGAGGGACCTAACTTTTTGAGTTCTTCATGTATTCTAGATATAACTGGGCCAGAGAGATAGCTCAGTGGCATAAGTGCCTGTCTGGCAAGCACAAGGTCCCTAGTTCAATCCCTGGTACTGAAAAAAAAAAAACAATCAAGTGAAGTAGGAATGTCCCACTTGAGCACTTGAGGCCTGAAGGTTAGATAGGCCTATGATAAAAGTAATATAACTACTCTGTCTGAAGAGAGGTTGGCAAACATTTTTCCCATTTTGTAGGTTGCTTCTTCACTTTGTTGGTTGTTTCCTTTGCTGTGTAACTTTTTAATTTGATATGGTCCCATTTGTTGATTCCTGATAGTATTTCTTGTACAATGGGTGTTCTTTTCAGAAAGTCCTTGCTTATGCCTAGGATGTCAATAGTTTTACTATCCTGTCTTCCAGTAGATTAAGTGTTTTGGGTTTAATATTTAGACCATGGGCCCATTTTTACTTCAGTACATGGTGAGAGATACAGACCTAGATTCAAGCTTCTGCATATGGACAGCCAGTTTTCCCAGCACCATTCGCTAAAGAGCCTATCTTTCCTGCAGTTTCCCAAGGACCACACAGCTGCATGCCTGGGGCTGTTCCTGAGCCCTCCCTTCTGTTGCACTGAGCCACCTGTCTGGTCTGGTGCCGGTGCCATTCCTCAGGCTGCCTTGATCACCAAACCTCAGTGCTGCCCCTGCTTTCAGCAGGCAGCACACAAAGCATCCACCAGTCACAGATGACTGTTGGGGAGCCTAGGACAGTCGCCACCCTTGTCTACACTATAACTTCTCCTGGTTTCCCTTATCCATGTTTGAGAGGAAGAGCAGAGAACATTAAGGTACTTAGAGAAAGACATTCACATAACTCTTACTATGGTATTTCATTCCAACTTTTTATTATTAGTTATTGTCAGTCTTTTAATGTGCCTGATTTGTAAATCAAAATTCATTGTGTAAGATGAGCATGAAGGAAAAAGAGCAGCATCCACTGGATTCTGTACTCCCTGCCACCTCAGGCATCTACTGGGACTGCTGGCTATGTCCTCCTCAGATGAGAGAGGCAGTTGGGTAAAGTAGCTTTCATAAAAGGAGGAGCAAGGACTAATAGACAAAAATACCAAAGCCTCAAATCTCTACATTTCGATCTCAGAAACCACCTTCACTCTGCACCCACTTGGCAGCTTCATCATTAGGGCAAAATGAATGGAAGCCTTAAGTTCTTTCAGGATTCAGCAGTGGTATGATCTAAGGTGACAAGTAACTTTCACCCTCCTCCTCTTTTCTCTCTCCAAATCACTGAATCCATCTAAGCCACAAAGAAAGTTGTCTCTGTGAAGTTCAAAATGTTTTTGAGAACTTTTAAAAATGGCACTTGCCCTGGGAGTCCAAATAGAATGCAGGTAACAGCTGTGATGCGGTTCTCCACACAGCTGAAGTGCTTGGGTGTGCCGTGTGAACACCATCGCAGGGGAAGCCCGCAGCAGCTCTCTAGAGCCTACAGGTTTGAAAACCAGTGCAGTAGGTGATGGTTAAAAACTCAGGCCTGAAATGCGTGACACCATGTGCCCTACACTCTGGGACTCCTGCTGTGGGCCCTTCAGAGAGCTGCCCCTTGTCAAGAAAAGCCTGTGGTTGGGGGAGACTGGGCTTAGAAGAGGACAGCACTTCTCCCACTAGCTGTGCTTTGTACCCTCAGGCAGGGGCCCAGTCACTGGATCAGTGTGTCCCTAATCGCTGTGTGAGTGCAGCAGGGGAGACTGGAGTTGGCTGAGGGAGCAGTGCTTGGTCTGGGGGCTCTCTCTAGAAGTCAAGGTCCCTGACTCAAAGCTCACTTTCTCCCTGTTAGTTTGAGAGAGATAAGCATCTTTATTCTGCCTGCTACAAGTTCAAAGCTCAAATTAAGTACAAAATAAGAGGAACATGTCTGATTAAATGACTCAGAGGGAAAACTGAACACCGGGATTCTTTCATTTTCAGGGCTATGTCACCAACTTAGTAATTTACCTTGACTGACATTGAAAAGAGGACAATAAGACTGACTGTGCACTGCAAAGAGACTTAATGCAGTCGGCAAGGGATTTAGAGCGGGTTTTCCGTCGCTTGATACTATCTGCCAATCACAGAACTCATCCCTATTTTGCAGTAGAATGAGACCATTAATCTCACAGAAGATACACAGACATGCACTTCCACCCAAACACTTCAGAAATTAAGTCAAACTAAAAGGCACACTGAGCTGCTTTATATTATGGGAGAAATGATCATTCCATGCTTGGTTGGAGTTCTTAAGCATCAAGAAAATAGTGTGCACTTGGCGAAGGTGGGGGCTGGGATCCACAAGGAACACAAGGAGGAAGAGGAGAAAGTAGGCTCCCGGTGCTGTGCGAGCAGCAGGGTGTGGGCTGGCACCTGCCAGCTACACACGCTCACCCTTGGACGCCCTATCATTTTCACCTTTAACATGCCCGAGGGCTAGAATAACAAAAAATTTAAGTACTAGACTTTCTAGGTCACTTCCAATTTGAAACAATTTTATTTTCACAGAACATGTTCACAACTATAGTGGCTTCATAAAGTAGCGCTACTCCTGATCTGATAAGAGAGGAAATTGAGGCCTGGCAGGGAGCATTGATTGATACCCCAAGCCACACGGGGACTGCCACACTGTGCTCCTCCTAGGCATGAGGTCCCACATGGACCTCTTGGGACAGTTTGCCTGACAGCCCCTACCTGGGAGTCCTCAGTCAACACAGAAAGGGCCTGGGTCGCAGATGGCCTGGGTGATGGTGCCCTCTCCTGAGAAGGAATGTTACGCAGCCCCTTTGAGGCTCCTGCTTTCAGTGTCACTTGGTTGCACAGATTTTTAAAAGCCTTTGAATAGACTAATAAATATGGAATTGTTCTGAACATCTGTAAGCAAAATATGGAAAGATATTACCCCGTGAATGAACATCCTGGGTTTTCTTGCCAGAAATGGGGTATTTGTATATTAGACTAATGCTCTGAAATTAACCCAGAATGCTTATCCGATGCAGAATGTCTTTTCATATTTTCATCTGTACAGTCATTCTTATAAAATGTAAGAATAATTCTCTATCAGAGTATTCACGAATCTGAATAGCTCAATTACTTCCAGAAGCAATGTAGTAAAGCAACAGCATGCCAGTTAATCAGTTGGTTTGCATAACAACTGTTTGAGAGAACGTGTGTGCATGCATGCATGCATATGTGTCTGTGTGCGTGTGTGCGCATGCATGCACATGCATGAAAAAAAGCCAGGGTCACACAGCTTTTCAAAAAAAAATGTGAAAGATCAAGTTTTTGTTTGACTTGCATGTGGTACACCCCAGTAAATGATAAAATTAACTTCTCCAAGAACGCCTTCAGGGACCGACGGCTCCTCATGACCAGCCAGCACTGGAGTCTGGGCATATGCTGTGCTCATAAGCAACACACAGGAAGGGATGAAGCTTTGCAGAGTCTTTAGGAACAGAGCAATGGGCCCTAGGACTTGAATTACTTCTCAGCATGTCTCTTAAAAGCCAAGTAAGAAACACAACAGGAATAGTGTCCCAGAGGTCCACAGCCCTTGAAAAATCCTACCCACATCCCAGCTGAGGCTACTGAGGATGTCATTTCTGAAACAAGTATGTGAGTAACTAAATTGAAATGATTATGGACACACATGAGGGAGGGGACTCTCCAGAGAAACCCTAAGAGGCATAAGGGGCAATCACAGTATTTGGCAAAGCTTCAGCATGGCAGCACACAGAGCATCCAATTGGTTGTGGATGCTCTGGTTAAGGTCTGGCTTCTGGCTCTCAGCTTGGAAAGCCAAAATCTCACTTTTGTCATTCAGTTCCACCCAACGTTAATCCAATATGGAGAGAATGACCTCTGCTGACTAAACTCACCAGAGACTGAGGTCCCCAAAGTGGCATTTTATTGAATATGAAGTGATCTGACTGACCTGGCCTGCTGCATTTTTCTTCCAGTAAATAATCTCCATGGGAGGACAAAAGATTAGAAGGCCCTGGAGAGTTAGGCTGCCGATACAATTTCATATGACAGGGTGTTGAGTACTGTCTGAGCAGAGTTCCCCAGAGGGTGGCGCCAGGTACCCCCTCCAAGCTGCACTTCCTGTCTGCCCTGCTAAGGTCCTTCAGCCAGGGTGTCTTCAGGGGACTGAAGTCCCACAGACTTGGACGTTGATGTATCCAGGGAAGCACCTGCTTCTCTGGGCAGACCAGCACCAGTGTGTTTCAGATTTTCTTTCCCAGTAGGCAACATCGCTCCAAATGCCTCTGAAGCTGTTCATGCTTCACTTCTGCTGCATGCACCAGTCTCAAGAGCTCTTGGGATGGCGGTTACCCGCCCTGCACAGCTCTGTCTGGAAGCTCAAAAGAAATGTCCTGCTTAGAAGCCATGGTCAACTCTGTGAACATGCCATTGCTGGGCCACTTCCCCTCTTGCTGTTACTGGAAGGGAGGGCACCTTTGTATGCCTGGTGGCAATGCTGCTTCAGCTTTTGGTCACTGTCCATTGATTTCCACATGGAAATTCTATGTGCACCCAAGAACATGTGCTGTTGGCACACAGTGCTTTTGCACACTCAGATACACACTTGCTTGCTCACTTGTCCCTGTGGAGGCTGTGAGGGAACGAGCATGCTGAACTAGAGCTGCTGGCTCTTTGGCCTGTAGCCACCAATCTGCACACCAAGACATGGGTGTGGAACACAACATTCATTAACATATAAAAGGCTGAGGAGGCAGAGCTACCACTCCGAATTTAGCTACCACCTTCCCTAAATCTAGCACTTGACCCAAGCAACCATAGTAGCTTAGGCTCCAGTACACTGCTACAAGCCAGAAAGGCTTCGCACACAATCTGCATCTTTATATTTTTTTATTTCTTGAAAAAATAAAAATCAATAAAAACCTTTATAAAACATCCATGGGTTGTGATCAGTTTTACAAATACAAAAGTAAACAATATGAAAATTGATGCAAATGCCAGGACATAGACTAGTGTTTTCTCACACGGAAACTTAGTGATTATTAAACCTCTGGGATGAGGCTGATGGGTCTCTTTTTTCTCACCAGTCAGACCCCTCCAGGGCAGCATGTTCAGCAAGGCTTTGAGCACCAGGAGCTTCAAAGAGGAGGCCACCAGTACAATCTGCCTTCTGTCTCCTGACCCCTCCCTCAGTCAAAAGCCTTAATAAGCTGGTTACTGTAATTACTCTTCTGCTGACTCTCTCCTTTCACCTTCCCTGCTGTATCCAGGGATCCGAAGGCTCCACCACTCCTGGAGGGATCTTCTCAGCATATACTCTCACTGCGTTTGTTTTCCTCTTTTACGATCAGAACAACAGCAACAAAAGCCTGCAGAAAGAAACCATCTCTCCTTCTGTTATGGCTTGTCCTGATGTCCCCCAAGCTTCACGTGGTCATAGGTGCTTTTTCAGTGGTGCCTAGACCTAGAGTATGTCAGTGATTCATGGTGCAGTGCTAGGATTCAGGGTGCTAGGAATAAGGGTGGGTGTCCACTACACTGGCCCACTGACTGGTCTGGTGCTGCCCCAAACCTGGTAGTCCACACAGAATATAAAAGGAGCAGAAAGGCACTCTGAGGGCTCCTTGCTTGCTCTGCTACCTTCTGCCCACCATGAACTGTTTCTCCCCTGCCATGCCACCTGGGTCTCTTGGAGCCAGCTGATAATACTGGGCTGAAACCTCCACAAACTGTGAACTAAATAAACCTTTCCTCCTTTAACTTTGGTTGTTGGGTATTTTCCTCAGCAGTGAGGAAAGTAACTAAGAAACTTTCCTGTCAGGTTAGAACCAACAACTAACTATCTCTTTCCAGTTAGGAACAAGTTTCCATGGCAACCACACTTTCCAATGTTGCCACTAACTTAGCAGGAGTACAGGTATCAAATGGGAGCTTTTCCTAACCTCTGTGGGTTCTGTCCTTACCCATAGCTACAGACCAGCTATTTGTATGA
The DNA here is from genome assembly GCA_002564305.1 of Octomys mimax. Classification (NCBI taxonomy): domain Eukaryota; kingdom Metazoa; phylum Chordata; class Mammalia; order Rodentia; family Octodontidae; genus Octomys; species Octomys mimax. Next base: position 6,361 of record NDGM010789732.1, read on the forward strand.
ACTGTATCTGAAAGAGGTTGGTCCTTTTTCCTTCTAAATGGCAGAAAGATGAATGATTCCTTGGTATTTTCCATGCAGGAATCATTAAAAAGCACACCAATATATTTTAAAAGGAAGGGGAGGGATGCATGAGAGTGTGTCACTGACAGGAGGAAGTGTGAATGGATAAATGGAGAATGGCTGGGTATGAGGACAGCTGGGAGACTTACACCATGGCCAATGGCACAAACTCTGAGCTGAGAGTGAAGGGGACAGAGATTTCACCTGAGTGTCATCCTGGGTGAGCTTTTTATCTCTCTGAGCCTCAGTGCTCTCCCTGTAACAGAAAGACACTGAGATGCCTCACGTAACTGCATGGTAAAAAAGAAAGACATAAGAAATGCTTCTGACCGTCTCTGGTACACAGTAGGCATCCAACACACAGGAAGTGTCATATTGTCATTAAGGTAGAGGTGAAAGGAAAGAGTGCACAAACAAGCGATCATGCCATTCATGTCATTAACACCGTGTGGGACGAGGATAAGGGTACGAGCAGGAGATAGTTGGGGGTTTTCCCAACAGCCTTTTGCTCCTAGGCTACTAAGTTATGCTGCGATTACAAAAAGGAATATACTCAGTCCCATCCCTAAGACTGGAGAAGATGCATGTGGGCTGTCTCCAGGTTCATCGGAATCTATTTATAGCTCTGCTGTAGCATTAGTTTAATTTTTAAACAGAAGCAAAAATAACATGGGTTAACCATTAAAGTATTTATTCACTATTTCATTTTCCCAATACCAATCAGAAGTATTTCAATTCTTCTCCAGAGGCAAGTGAGCCAAGAAGACACATATTTTTATAATACTTACTGGTTGTACAGTGAAATTTTGTTTCAAAATTTCAGAGTTTCCAGAATGAATATTATAACAAGTCAATGGGCATGCTTCTTCTTCAGCCACTCACCTCCACAGCACTACATGTGGCTCTGCGCAGCTAAGCCATGCCTCATAAATAACACCGAGTCAAGCTTTCCATGAAAAAAGATAAACTAGAGCATGGTAAGACAAGCCCTAGTACGGTAACCCCATCACTGGGAGGCTGAGGCAAGAGGACGCCAGTGAGTTTGAGGCCAGCCTGGGCTACATAGCCAGATTCTATTTCAAAAAATAAGCACTCAAAAAATAAATAAATATTTTAAATATTTTTAAATATTTTAAAATTTAAATATTTTTATGTTATTTGGGTCGATTTGGTGGTCAATCTAGATATACCCTCCCTATTAAGAACATTTAAGATGGCAAACACAACATTCTGTGAAAAATGAGTCTTTGCTGCTACCTGAGCTGACAAGAAAGTCAAGAAAATTCATAAAGGTCAGAAACAAATCCAGAAAGGTAATCTGGTAGTGGAGCTAGTGTTCCATGGGGCCATCTGTCTCTCCTCTGTTCACAGGAGTAGTGCTTAGGGTTTGTTGTTTGTTTGTTTGTCCTGTACTGAGCCAAACAATAAATATTCAGACTTCACAAGCCCTACCCCTCTCCTGCAATCATGCAACCATGACACTGTGGCACAAAAATGTTTATAAATAATATATAAAAACAAACAGAAAAAAAATAAACAGAAAAATAAACAGAAAAAAAAAACAGAATATTTTCACAGCTGCATTTCAATAAATCTCACTTTATTTCAGTGGCCATGGTTTGCCAATCTCTGCAGCATAGCATGGCTTTTCATGACTTTCTTTCCAGAAAATCTGTATAGTACATGATATGAGCCACATGGTGCACTGTCACATAATAGTTCTGATTTCTTCACGTCTCTGTGTCCCTGAATCCCTGCCTGAGGATGGAGGATGCCATACTGACCCTTGGCCATACCATGGGATTTCCTTTAACCAATGAGACAACAGTAAACAGGGCACAACAACAGAATGCAGCATGTCCACTCTTGCTGCTCCTGGCCTCTTGTGTCCACCAGCAAGTGTATTAGCCCAAGCCAGCGGGCCTCACATCCCCATAACCTGGCACAGAAGAAGCACTAAGAGGAGTTGGCGCCAACCTCCAGACATGAGAGAGGCCACTGGAGACCAGCTTGCCCGCAGAGGTGAGTCCCCAGAAGACCTACAGGAAAGCTCCAAGAGAGTTGGCCCACACTGCTGCTCCAGCTTGCTTTAAACCACTAATTTTTAAGACATTTATTTTACACAAAAGCCAAATGTTACATTTCAGAAGCTTATTATCTTCTAAAATCATAAAACAAGAGAAAACAAGTACATTTACAGAAACGGTAAAGAAAAGACTGGGCAATTTTTTTTTTTTAATTTGTATTTCCATTTTAAAGATTCTGTCATCTGCCAGCAGGAGTAAGCCCTCCTTGTTCCTGCCAGCAGCAGGACAGAGAGAAGTCTTCCTACCTGAGCAGACTTCTTTATACGTAGGATTGGGAGTGTAACCTCCTGCAAAGCCCGCCTGAGTGGAATAGACGCCTTTCAGGACCCAGAATTTCCTTTCAGCTCCCCAGAAACAGCCCATTCCTGCAAAAAATTAGACAGTGGTTAACCATTTTTCACAAATAAGGAGTTCATCACCCATTACAAGACCTGGTAGCTGGGAAGGACACACTTCTCTGATCATTTGGTGATTAAAAATGACTGAGAGTCCAGCTTATAAAGAAGAACTTTTAACAAAAAAATCTTTACTTAAGATTATTTGCATAAAATGTCCTTTGTTTTCATAGTACAGAAACATATAAGGCCTCTGATTTTACTGGGCTGGTAAATCTACATCTTTCCCAAAAACATAGTAAAAGAATAACAAGTTTATGAATATTTTCATATTCAATTTATAAATTATATTGTATTTAATAATCATCTCCCTGGTCACTTTTTAAAAAATACTTTAATAAAGACATGTAGTACTCAGTGACTTATTTGAATGCAGAAATGTCCAAAATGAATATACATTTATAAATATTTCTAATTTTAAAATGTCATATATCTGTTCAGCTTTAATGGTTTTTTTTGCCACTATTAATTTGCATGTGTTAAGTCATTGTTTACCCAAATATATATTCTTCTGAGTTCTTTTATTGAATTTAATAAATGCAGATGGTAAGGAATGCAGGAAGGGAAGGGAGAAATAATAATAAACAAACCCACAAAAATTGCATCCCATTCAACTAGGAAACATTGTTTATGTCCACATTTATTGTATTCTTTTGAACACTGGACAAAAACTGACAGCCATCTCACAAGAACACACATAGAAATGCTAGAACTATCACACTGTTTTTCCTTGGGTTCACAAAGAGCACCCCTAATTCTCTCCCTTAAGTTTTCAAACAGTCCAGCAGAGCTGCTAGCCTGTGGCCCACAGATTCAGGAAGGCTGCTGCCTCTTGTGCTTTATGTAGCATTGTCAAATCGCATATAACAAAGATCCTGGGTGGAACAACAGTTTGTAAATTAATATATGCCTCCAAAGCTGACAGTCACTAGCTTTGCTAACTTTAATGACAAAGCTGTAAGGAAATTTAGTTTTCTGACATTCTTGACAGCTGTTAATAGTCTACTTTAAAAATTCAAAGCAACAACAACCAAAAAACAATGTGCATAAAGTTATACATCATCCAAAAATATTATGCTTGCTAAAATGTGAGGGGAAATCTAACCAAAAATAGGTTAATAGTTTAAATATATTGTAGAGGCAAATAATGAAATTCAATGCAGTAAAACAATGACTGTGATAATACTGCAACATGGAAATATGCATATGATTGTATGATAATTATCTAAGGCTAAATTAAAAAAGAAAAACACAATTATATGCATGTTTCTATTATAACTGTAAAAATATTCTTACGAAAATAGACTGGAAAGAAATACACTAAAGTTACAACTACGATTTTTAAATGAGAATATAGAAATGTTTTCAGTTTTCAAGTTTTCTGTAATAGATTCTTATTACATTAAAAATAAAAAAAAACATTTTTTAGAGAAAGTAAAAATTCAAAGAAATAACATGGCACATGTATTATTTAAGTAATATACTACTGTTGCATTTATAACCCTTACAATTACCTCTCTCAACCCAATCCTCAAAGTAACCACTAACTGGCTTTTATAGTAATCACTTCCTATGTTTCTTTATATATTTAATTACTCAAGTATCTATCCCTTACATTATATTAGTCTTGTTCATTTTTTAAAATGATGTCTTTAAGTCCTTTTAATCAGCAAGTTGCCCTTTGTCCTGTGAAGAACTGGTAGGGGTGGGGGCCCAATGTGACCTCATGGCTTCTTACAGCTTGGCTTCTGCCCACTGCACTCTCACGTGCAATTCAGCTTGTCCACGTGTTCTCAAAGGGCAACTTACTGTAAGTGACAGCTGCATCTGAGGCTTCATCAGAGTCAGGCTTGATCCCTTGTTAAGAGCCTGGAGGTGCTATGCCCTTTGATCAGGGAGCACATAATGTCTCACTGTCTCATCTGTGATGTTAGCATTCATGGAGGCCCAATGCTTAGAAAGTATTTATTCCTCAAAGGTTACAAAATGGTGATCTTCTAGCATTGCTTTTTCATTTATTAGTTGAAATACATTAAGAGGAAAGTGGGGGCGATCCACGTCGAGGAGAAAGATATGTGACTATGTCCACTTACTTCGCATCTTCAAAATGATTAACTCACCATCTCCAAAGTTGATCAGTTTTCATAATTATAAAGCCATTAATTTAAATGTATTTGACAATTATTGTTCTTGGCAAGCTTTATATGTCAAAGTTTTAGCCACTGAGATCTCTTCAAATAGGCTCTGGAATCCCTTTGACATGTCTTCAGTTGTCCCATGGTTTGCTTGCTTTATGACTTGACCAGATGATCATGGCTCCTCTTCTGTTTCCTACTCCACACCAAAAGCCAGCCACTTCTCTAAGAAGCCTGGCTTCTTCTAATGGAAAAGGCATTGCAAGACCATGACCTGGATATTAATGACACCCACTGCAGAATAGCGACCCAGGGAATTCTGGTGGGCCGTGTAGCTGAAGTTGTCTATCAACGGGGCAATAACAATCTGTCACAAAATAGACGTCATACATCCGGGGTGGTACCCAAGCAAGACCAGAGAGCAGAAGCAAGCTGTGGGGACAGGCAGCCAAAGCCCACGGTGTGCACCAGTCCTGCATGGATGCCTTTCCCTCACTGCACTCCTGTGGCTATATGGCGATGGCAGACAGCCAGTTGGAGGACAAGAAAATGCCTTTTTTTGATTTGGTTTTGTTTATGGATGGCTGAAGATACAAAGCAGCCAACTACAGCATCCCTACAGTGACCTGGAAGATAGTGGTAGGAAAATCCTCCAATCCAGTAGCCTTCAGGCAGTGAAGCAATGAGCCATCTTGAGTCTAACAAGGAGCCTAGATCCACACCACATGTGGAATCATGGACAGTAACAAATGGCTTGGTTGAGTAGCCAGAAACTGAGAACAAAAACTGGATGAACACAGAAGAGTAAGCAGGCATTGTAAAAATCTTGGTAATGCCAGCCACAGAACAGCCACCACCACAGGGGACTGATTGGCAAAGCAGAGACAGAGGCCCAGTTGGTGGAATAAGCCAGGCTTGCACTAGCTGC
>NDGM010789756.1:0-11023 GCA_002564305.1 Octomys mimax
GAGCCAGTCTTCTCTATGGTGAATTGAATGACTGGCTAGATGGGTAACAACAAAATAGGGCGGAGGAATAATCAAAGAGCACCAAGCACAGGAAGGAAGGGCTAGCACATCGGGGAGCCTTTCTAGCCTTACCCAGGCGCTGCTCTCTATATTCTTCCGGGGAAAAAGAGGAAGCTGGGAGCAAGAGAGGCGCGTGGAGTTTAGGAAGAGGTAGCGTGTTGTGGCGCTCTGGCCTGAAACCGGGGGCCTCTCGGTGGCTGCGGAGGACCTGGTGGGCCGGATAGTGGTGGTGAGGAGGCGGGGCTGGCGGGTCTAGTCCTCTCCAAGCCGCTCGCGTTTGTTTAGATTCACGGGTGCCTTCTTTTGCGCTGAACTCCTAGGCGCAGCCAAAGCTTAGAAGTTCTAGATATCCAACCCAAGATCACCTTGCTGCAACTTAATCTAGAGCACCCTATATATCTACCTTTTTGATTGAGCTGCCACCTTCCCCAAGGTGGTCCTTTCCTGACCACCTGCTCAGCCTCTCCCGCTAAGGAAAGGCTGCTTTTTTTCTTCACCAGAAAGGTTCAGCTGGCCCAGCGGTTTCGATGTGAGGGAGGCACAAGGTACTGGGGTCCCAGGGATCGCGTCCTGAGGGCCTGGCTTGAGGGGTGGGATGGAGGGGCTCCTGGAAGAGAGAGCCAGGGCTAGAAATTCAGAGAGGAGAAAGATTGGAGACTCTGGGAGCAGGGATGGAGACTTTAGGGTGGGAGAGAAGGATTAGGGGATGGGGCCCAGAGGGAGGTGGAAACATAGAAAATTAGTGAGATGGAATGTGTCCAGACTGTACCCAAATTCAAATCCTGGCTCTGCTACTATTACTGGTGTGACTTTGGGCAAGTCACTCTCTGTGCTGTACTTTTCCATATTTAGAAAAAAAGGAATGATAGCAGATCTGACACATGGGATGTTTTCCAGAATTATATAGGTTAATAAAGTTCATTCCCCCCCTTTTTTTTTTGGTGCGGAAGTGTGCAACAGCAAATTGCCTTGTTAGTAGCACCTTTTTGACAAAACCAGACAGACTAGTTGAGGCAGTCACCAAACCATCTCCTTCCTCTCTCCTCCATAGAGCGTGACTCCTTGTACATTCTAGACCACCATCCTATGGCCTTAGGCCTGGGGCCAAGGTGTGTTGATGTAACAGAACAGAGGGCCACAGATGAATCAACACCTTGAATCAGAGGAGCAGCAGAACCAGGTAAAGGCCCATCTGAAAGCCAAGATTGCTGTTCTGTGGGGCCACCTCAGCTGACGCCCTCCCACCACTGGTCTTCGACCTCCTCTTCAGTCTTGAATGAATAGCTTTCTTTCCGTCTTCCAGACAGGGCAGGTGTGGCTAAGAACGCAGGGGCTCCCTAGAGTCACACAGCAAATTCCTGTAAGGTAGAGGGCCCCTTCTCCTTTTCTTGTTCCATCTGCTTCCCTTCTATGTTCCCTTTTCTGTCACTTGATGACTCAGAGAAATCTGAGCTTTTTTGGTTGGGACTTTCTGTGTTCCAGGGCTCTGAGCTCAGTTGCTCTGTTCCTTTGCCTCAGTCTTCTTTGGATTGTATCACTTACTCAGTCTTCAAGAGCTGCTACTGTGGGATACATGCAAAATATATTTGTTTGGCAATAAGTGAATCGTCTCATTTTGTGTGTGTGTGTGTGTGTGTGTGTGTGCGCGCGCTTGCATGCGCGCGTTCATACCCGTGTGGTACTAGGACTCTAACCCAGGTGCCTTGTACCACCGACTACACCCCCAGCTGTGTTTTTGAGTTTTTTTTTGAGATGGTCTTTTTAACCTGGCCAGGCTGGCCTTTAACTTATGCTCCGCCTGCCTTAGCCCCGAGTGCAGTAGCTGAGATCACAGGTGTGTGCCACCACACCTGGCTCCGTTGTCCAGCTTGTCCCTGTCTCATTCTGCATGTCTTTCTGCAGTTCTGTCCGATGCCGGGTCTTTCTTTGCCTGTGTGTCTCTTGTATCAACAGCTTCCCCTTCATCTCTCACTTTCAATTCCTCAGTTTCTGGACTTCCAGTTTTCTTTCCCTTCTTCACCCTTGGCCCAGAGGGTCCTCCTGTGTGTCTGTTCTGCTATGTGATTAGTCATTTCCCGGTCGGATGTTTCTCTCTTGCTGCCTCACTGTGGTTGGAATCCAGAGTAAATAGTGAATTAATGAACCTGTCCAGAGTGTTCATTCCAGAAGTGCCTATCTCGGTCCGTCTCTGTCATTTTCTGGAATTCCTTGTGCCCTTATCTTGCATTTTCTCTGTTTTTGTCTGTTTGAATCTCTGCTTTTCTCTGTGCCTGAGTCTTGTAACTGAATGAACCACACCACACCACTACCTCGTTATCCTGTCCTAACTCACTTATTACCTATCCTCGACTCTGTTTCTCTAGGTCTCTGCCTTGCTTTTTGTCTAGGTTTATTACTACCTCTTATTTCTGGGCCTCTGATCACTGCATTAGGGTTCGGCCCCTGCAGCTAATGACTTCCTATTCCCTGTCTCTGCAGCTAAAGACCTCCTATTCCACGCCCCTTTTCTTTTATAAACTCAGCTGAGGGGCAGGGCCCACTTGCCCTCAACAAAGAAGGAGGCACCGAGGTTATCTGCAGAGGTGTGACGCCCCTTCGGCTGTGTCTGTGCCCTCACTTACGATGGCGGCTGGTCTCTAGAAGCGCAGTGCACCGCCCAGTTCTTTCTCTCCCCGACCGCGTAGCGTAGCGTAGTGGGACCCAGCGCTAAACTCGCGAGTCGTCCGGCCCCGCCTTTACACGTCCTCATTGGTGCGGTACAGGCCAGCGACACAGCCATTGGCTAAGCAGATGCACACCCTCCCCCCACCCCTAGGTCTGATTGGGGGTGGTCTGCAGACTTGAGGGAGCCGCCGGGAGGAAGACCCGGCGAGTGAGGGGGGCGCGAGCGTCAGGGCAGGGGCCCGAGAGAGTGTGTGTGTGCTGGAACTGGGGTGCTGGGTGGGAGATGGAAGTGAAAAATCAGGACCACGACTGAGGCATCCGTGAATGGAAGCCCAGGCCCAGAAGTGGGGTAGAGACAGAGGTCCAGAGACAGAGACTCAAGCTATGGTGTGGCAGTTTGTGGGTGGAGGGCCAGGCCCAAGGCTCAGGTGTCCAGAGACGGAACTCCAGGCTCAGGAGTGGAGGTTGTGTAGGGCTTTGTGCCTGAGCCTGATTTGAGATTCTTTGCTGGTGTGGAGGTGGGGCAGACACCCTGGGCCTGCGGGAGCCGCCCAGGGCGGAGTGAGTGTTGGACGGCCGATGGGGGGGCGTGTCTGCCTCTAACGTGGGCAGGGAAAGGTGAGAAGCAGGAAGCTGGGTGGGCCAGGAAGAGGACAAAGGTGAGAAGGAGGAGGAGGAGGTGGGCAGGCAGCAGCTGCCTGAAGGGCCTGCGGGGGAGGGACGCCAGTCCTGGCCCCAGCTTTTTCCTGGAGAGCAGGCAGCAGACCCCCAGGTCAGTGCTCACAGGCAAGTTCTCAGCCCCCGCTCCTTTTCAGCACTTGCATGCGGCTCTCCTCGGGTCCCTTGGTTTCAGCTGTCACATCCTTTCTGTCCTAAGTGTGGGCTGCCTTTCTTTTTGGGGTGACAAACTCTCCTGTCTTTCATCCATCCGGTTTCATCTCATTGAAGCTCTTCGTCTCCCCGTGTTTGTCTGTCCTCTTTCTGTGCCTGTGTCTCAGCAATACTATTCTCTCCACATGCGATGACTCAGTGTGCACGTGGGGGTTGCTTTCCCCAGCTCAGCCTATTTCTGGTTTTGCCTCCACCCTCTGATTCCCTCCTGTGTTTTTTATTTTCCTAAGGCCTTATCCATCACCCAGTACATGTGGTGTTTTACTGTCTCGCCTTGTCTCCCTGTCTTTGGATTAGGATGTAAGCCCTGTGCGGGCCAGGATTTTTGTCAGTTCTTTGCAGTGTTGCTTTATGCACCATGACTGACATAGAGGATCCCGAATAGCTGTATGGAAGATAAACGAATGGCTGTGTGTCCAGGCCTTTCTGGCCCTTCCTGCACAACCACCTGTGTCCTCCAGTATCCACAGCTGCCCAAGCCTGTGTGTCTCTGGTCGTCCCTTCCCACCTGCCACAGTCCCTGCCTCTCCTTCTGCCTCCCAATCTCCCCTAGGTGTCCTGAACTCTGACCCTTCCCTCCTCCCTCTCCACAGACACTGGAGCAGCAGGTCACCAGGAGTTGGGGCCGCAGGCCTAGGAGAGCCTTGGACAGGGCTGAGGCCATGGCCCCCTCACCAGCACCACTGGCTGCCAGCACCCCACTTCTGCATGGCGAGTTTGGCTCCTACCCTGCCCGAGGCTCACGATTTGCCCTCACCCTCACATCTCAGGCCCTGCACATACAGCGGCTGCTCCCAAAGCCTGAAGCCCGGCCCCGGGACGGCCTTGTCCCTCTGTCTGTGATCTCAGGCTGCTGCACCCTTCGAAGCCACAGTCCCTCTGACTCGGCGGCCTACTTATGCATCTATACCTACCTGCGGGGCCGGCGCGGGGGCCGGCGCCGAGCTGCCCGCACCTTTCAGGCTGATGGGGCTGCAACCTATGAGGAGAACCGTGCAGAGGCCCAGCGCTGGGTCGCTGCCCTCATGAGTCTACTGCGAGGATTGCCACTGCCTGGGGAAGAGGGTGAGGCCCTGGGCAGCTGCTCTGTGCTGGAGACAGGCTTCCCTCTGTGGGCATCTCTGTGTGGGTCTGTACTGAGAGAGCAGGAAACAGGGCTGGCTACAAAAAAGAACAAAAACAGGCAGAGAGAAAGGAATTGTCAGCTGTTCCCCAGCTAGATGCTGTGTCTGTCCCCACCCCCTTCCTGGTCTTGACCACAGACAGTGAGTCAGAGGCTCACTGGCACTGACAGCAGCAGACAGAGACAGGAACAGTCACCACCCTGGTGACAGGTGCCAACACATATCTGGGGCACCTGGGAATTTTGGAGATGGCATCATATGGAGGGTCAGAGAAGGCATTTGGGCTGGACCTCCACAGCACCCCCCCCCACACACACACACCGGGTTCCTTCAGGACTGCCCATCTGGTGAGCTTTCCTTAGGCCACTGGGGTCCTGCGGGCTGCTTGGGGCTCGTAAGGGGCTGTGACAGAGAAGGAATTTGATCCTGAGTAACAGATGTTCCAGGTCACAGTGCCTTTGTCTTTCTCAGGAATATGGGTCCAAAGGGCACTTGGTTTCACACCCAGCCCTGTCTTTGTCCCAGCACTCCCAGTAGGCTCCAGGTGCCATCCCTCCCCAGTTCCATGGGGGCTGTTTGAAGGGACTTTCCAGGCTAAGGGGCCTGGGTCTCCAGCCTCTGCAGATGCTGCCCTCTCTCTGCAGAGATCACCCCTGAGCTCCTGCCACGGCCACCCCGGTTGCTACTCTTGGTCAATCCTTTTGGGGGACGGGGCCAGGCCTGGCAGTGGTGTGAGAACCACGTGCTACCCATGATTTCTGAAGCTGGGCTGTCCTTCAACCTAATTCAGACAGGTACGGGTAGGGGCACCAAAAGTGGGGTGTGACTAGGACTCCTGGGTCCAGGGAGAAGGGTATGGCAGGGAAGGAGACAGCTGCCTAACCTGCTGCTTTGCCTCTTTAGAAAGACAAAATCACGCCCGGGAGCTGGTCCAGGGGCTGAGCCTGAGTGAGTGGGATGGCATTGTCACCCTCTCAGGAGACGGGCTGTTATATGAGGTAGAACAAGAGCTGCTGCCCTTAACCCTGAATCCTGGGGGACCAAAAAGGTGGGAGCTGGGGCCTGAGCAGCTGGCTTCCTGCCCACCAGGTGCTGAATGGGCTCTTAGATCGCCCGGACTGGGAGCAGGCGGTGAAGATGCCCCTGGGGATCCTCCCCTGCGGCTCGGGCAACGCACTGGCTGGAGCTGTGAACAAGCATGGGGGGTAGGTTGGACACCCCTGCTGGGAGGACAGGGGTACCAGAGTGGGGATGAGTCCTGGGGTAGTGCCAGCCCCACTGTTGGCCCACCAACCACCTGGCTGTGGGATGCCACACTCCCGGCTCTGGGTGCTGCAGCCCATCTCATTCCCAGCTCTGCCCAGGCAGCTGGAACTGCCTGGCACACAGACCTGCCTGCAGCGGCTGCACTGGGCTCCGGGACACGGCATCGCTGGCCTTGGTGTGAGTTGCTTTCCCGTCTTTGTCTCTGCCCTGTGCCTCAAGTCTCACCCAGCCCTATTTATTTTTTCCCACCTGACTATCCTGGGCCGTGAAGGTTTGCACCAGCCCTGGGCCTGGACCTGCTGCTCAACTGCTCCCTGCTGCTCTGCCGGGGTGGCAGCCACCCTCTGGACCTGCTCTCTGTGACACTGGCCTCAGGCTCCCGCTGTTTCTCCTTCCTGTCTGTGGCCTGGGGCTTTGTGTCAGATGTGGACATCCAGAGTGAGCGCTTCCGAGCCCTGGGCAGAGCCCGCTTCACTCTGGGTACAGTGCTGAGCCTCGCCACATTGCGGACCTACCGAGGACGCCTCTCTTACCTCCCTACCACTGTGGAGTCAGCCTCACCTGGCCCTGCCCACGGTCTGCCCCGGGCCAAGTCAGAGCTGACCCTGGCTCCAGCCCCAGTCCCACCTGCGGCACACTCCCCCTTGCACCGCTCAGTGTCTGACTTGCCTCTGCCCCTACCCCTACCCCAGCCTGCCCTGGCCTCCCCTGGCTCACCTGAGCCCCTGCCTGTGCTGTCCATCAATGGTGGGGTCCCAGAGCTGGCCGTGGACTGGGGTGGCACTGGGGAGGCGCCACTGTCCCCAGACCCACTCCTGCCCTCACCCTCTGGCTCCCCCAAGGCAGCTCCACTCTCTCCCATCACAGAAGGGCATCCAGAAATGCCAACAGCCTCTGGGCTCCCACCCAGCACCCCTGCTGCACCAGCGGCCTCTACTGGGGGTCCACAAGACCACTTGCTGCCTCCATTGGACAGCCCACTGCCCCCAGGCTGGGTGACACTGGAGGAGGATTTCGTGCTGGTGTTGGCCATCTTACCCAGCCATCTGGGTGCCGATCTGTTGACAATTCCCCACGCACGCTTTGACGACGGCGTGGTGCACCTGATGTGGGTGCGGGGTGGGGTCTCGCGGGCCATGCTGCTGCGTTTATTCCTGGCTATGGAGCGTGGGAACCACTTTAACCTGGGCTGCCCGCAGGTCGGCTATGCCCCAGCCCGTGCCTTCCGCCTGGAGCCACTCACTCCCCGCGGCTTGCTCACAGTGGATGGGGAGCTAGTGGAGTACGGGCCACTGCAGGCGCAGATACACCCAGGTCTCGGTACGCTGCTCACAGGTCCTCCTGGCTGTGCCGGGCAGGGACCTTGAACCTGGGAATGCGCCAGGGACAGGACCGGGCTACATGGTGTGGCCTGGCTGCTAGAGTTGGGACAGTGCCCCACGTGTGCAAAGGTTCGGCCCGTCACCAGGGAACTGGAAGTGATGCTAGGGGGTGGCCCAAGCTCCAGGCTCATCCCCTGGGTAGTGCCTGACCGGTGAAGGGCGAGCTTGGGCTGCTCTCGCCGGTGGGACCCAAAGTCGGTCCCCACTTTGTCTCCAGCTCACAACAGGTCGGAGAAGTTGAGGGTGGAGCCTGCCTCACATCTGCCCAATGACCGGACCTGGAATGTACGAGTTGGGAGAAGCCTTAGCTAATTGGTCAGGCAGGACTGGGTCTACGCCCTATCCATTCTGGTGCCTCCACCTAACTGGCCAATCAGCCTGAGAGGGGCGGGTCCCTGGGGGCTGTCGCTCGGATTTGCACTAATCCCCCCCACCCCGCGGGTGGGGGTGGAAAAATTCAAGTCTGTGTCCTGTGCGTCCTCCGTCCCCATCCAAAAAGCAATTGAAAAGGTCTATGCAATAAAGGCAGTTGCTTCGTTCCTAACCTTTGCCCCTTCCTCCATCCACAGCCTGTGACTACACCTCCCTGCAGCTCTGGGTGCTTGCCGGCTGCAGCCAGCGTGACCTGCTGGTCTCCCACCAGGGCCAGTAGCTGCCTTGCCCCCCACAACAGCTGGCTCTGGGGTTCTCAAGATTTATTTAGGATTGTGTTAATGTAGGCGGTGGGATGGGGTCCCCGACGTGTCCGGAGCACACATGGGACCCTCCCCGCCCCCGCAAGGGAGGGGGGAGGCTCGCTTTTTCTTAAAAATATAAATGTATTTATCTGCATTATCACGTCCCTAGGGCAACCAGCTGGCCAACCTGTGGGCCACAAGGCGGGGAGGGAAGAGGCGACAGGGCGCAAGTCTGAGGGGGGGAGAAGTGGAGGAAAGCTCTCACAGGGCCCCGTGCTGGGCCTGGTAGCGAGACAGCACGGCCCGGTAATGCGACAGCTCCTGCCGCACCGCTACCACCTCCTGCCGCAGCAGGGCGTTCTCCTTCTCCAGGAAGGCTGCCCGCACCGTTATCTGGTTCTCTTTGAGCCGCCGGGCATCGCGAGACCGCTTGGCTGCCTCGTTGTTCTTGTACCTCCGGCTCCAATACTTCTCGTCCTGGGGGCGGAGAGGCGGGAGGGTCACCGAGGTTCAGTGAGAGAAGGGAGGTGTAGCTTCTAAGATACTCCCCACCTCCACTCCCCCATCCCCTCCCCAACAAAAGCTAAGGCATGAAAGAGATCCCCACCTCCAAGCCACTTCCCTCTAAACAAAGGACCCTGCAGTTAGTCCTCTGCTAAGGAAACTTGTTCCCTAGCAACAGAGCCTCAGGTCTGAAAACTCATCCCTGTGAAGAGCACGGCCCTATACACCTTTCCAGGTCCTAGGTGCTTGGGCCAGGATTATAGGCCAGTGGCGCAGCGCCTGCGAGGCAAGTGCGAGGTCCTAAGTTTGATTCCGGGTAAGCCCCCTACCCCCAAAAAAGAAACCTACAACAGATCCTGGTTGCTAAGGAAAACTTAAGCCCCCTAGTGATGGCATTTGGTGTCTCATAAAAATCCTTCCAGAGCTGGGCCTCTGCTGACCTGGTTGCCAAGGCAACCTCATCCCTCCTCAGCAAACAAAAGTGAGATCTAAGTGGTCCCAGTGAACCTGGGCAGTCTCTGACCTGCTGGCAGCTGGAGTAAGACCAGGTAGCTGCCTTTTGCCCAACAGGCTCTGACATAATTCTTAGCAAAGGGACTCATCCTGACATCTCCCCAGAGTTATACCTAGGGTCCCCAATCCTGGTATTTCTTGTTAATGAAAGACCACTTCTTCGTAACAAGAATCACCCAGCTGAGAAAGATGCTTCTCCTTCTCCTTTTTAAAAAAATATATCTTTTTTACTTTTTGAGAAAGGGTCTCACTATGCAGCTCAGGCTGGCCACAAGTTCACTTTGTAGCCCAGGCTGGTCTTGAACTCAAAATGATCTTGTTTCAGCCTCCTGAGTACTGGGAGAACAGGCATGTGCCACCACATTTGGCTGAAAGATGCTTCCTGTAGCCCCATTTAGTTACAGCTTAATTCCTGATTTCTAGGGCACATGCAGTCCCTAGCAGCCTGGCTCTGCAGCAGGAGAAACCTCTGATCTATACTGAGCTGTTAGGATGTCCTAATGCTGCGAATAATGGCCAAGGCAAACCCTTGTGAGAGCACCCCTGGCTAGCAAAGCCCCCAGGGTGGCACAAACCAGGATGCCCAAGCCACCTAACATGAAAAGCTGGCCTTGGCTGCTCCTGGGAGTCTTAGGCATCTCACCAGTGAGAAGTCCAGAGCTTGGGAACAAACCTGCAAACCCTGGCAGTCTGCATCCTGGGCAGAAGCAGTCAGTCTGAAGACATCCCACACTGGAGGTCCAAGGCCCAGCCCCGGCCTACCTGGCTAAGTGGACCTGAAACTTGAATCCTGCCTCGCTGAAAATTCTAGATCCATGTGATCAACCACACCCAGTATAGCTGGCTCAGTCTACAGCCCACAGTGATGCTCTTTGTAAATTCCAGGTCAAAGCACCTTGTGCCTAGTGTCCCTTGGCCAAGGACAAGTCCTTAGCTGGAGGGTGGGAAAGCCTAAGAACTCATGCCAGCGAGACACCCAGGGCATGGCTGGTGTTGGCGCTGGCCTGGCCACACCTGTGCTGCAAGCAGCAGTACCCACCTTCTGCTCCTCTGGCACCTGAATTTTCCTTGCCTTCTTCATGATTGGCTGGGGCTTAAGTTCCTCCTCAGAGAAGCGGTGTCTCCGAGGGTCAAAAGTCTCATGGCCTGGAATGCTTGACAGGGCAAGATCAGCTGGGTCAGGTTCAAAGGTCATCAGCACCTCCACTGTGTCTGGGTCCACAGGACTGGGTGTGTCCCGAGATGTCAGGCCTTGGGGAGACACAATGTGTCACAGTAGGCATATTTGTTGGGCAGCAGCTTCACAGAGGCTGCTTCTGCTCAGGTGAATTATCCAGCACACAGATAATTATGGTAGGCTCATGTGGAGTCTACCAAGGAGCCCTGCCTACCAGGCATCAACCTCCGTAACACAAAATAGTTTCTCCAGGCCAAAAGGATGCTTAGACATCACACAGCCAATTCTCCTTTTATGATAGGGACACTGACGCTCAGTCATAACTAACTTGCCCTGAGTAATATGAATATCCCATAATACTTTTTTTGGTCTCTTTGAGACAGGGCCTCGTTAAATAGCTCAGGCTGGCCTTGAGTTCACTTTTGTAGCCCAGGCTGGTCTCAAATTCCAAACAATCCTCCTGCCTAAACCTCCCAAGTGCTGAGATTACAGGCATATGTCACCAGGCCCAGCTTCATGTAATAGTTTTCTAAACCTTCAAGACTTGCCAGGCAAGGTGGCACATAATCCAGCAAGGTGCCTGTAATCCAGCACTCAAGAGGCTGAGGCAGGAGGATTGCAATTTGAGGCATGCTTGGGCTACAGAGTGAGTTCCAGGTCAGCCTGGACTACTTAAGCAAATGCTGTCTCAAAAGTAAATGAAGGGCCGGGGAGATGGCTCAGTGGAATAAGCGCTTCCCTGGCAAGCTCAAAGGCCTGAGTTCA